>ML732299.1:0-92489 GCA_009176345.1 Aspergillus leporis | reverse complement strand
CATAATATTTCCATTGTTTTTTTCTTCCTCATTATTATTTCTAGTATTATAATTTCCTGATCCTTGTTTTCGTCTTTGCTTTAGAACATGTGATGTTCCAAGGGTTCTACGGTGTGATGGTGATACTCAAGACATCGAGTATCTAGAGAAGTATAAGCATGGGTTGCATGGATTCGTAAATACAGTCGTTTAACAGAGCGCAGCTATGATAAATTTGGGTTTCACATCGGGCCGGATTAAAAGTTAACAACACTATGCTGGTATCTTTACAAGGTAGTAGAAAAGAAGATAAATAAAAAGCCGAAAAAAAAGAGGACCGGTAAGTGTAGCAAGGAGATGTCGATCGTGTCCATCGTGTCATAAGCAATCAGCGAGAGTCCAACGAGGACCTAGCATCAAGTCATTCAACTCGAACCCGGTTTCTTTGCCTTCCTGTTCATTGCGTCCTCGACATCCTCGCCACTTTCCGACTCTTCGTCAATAGTTTGCTCCAAACCAGGTGTCTGCGCCAGGTCATCGCGCAATGACTCCAACATCTCCGCATGACCCCCAGAAATAGACTTGCGGATATCCTGCGCGACCTTCGCAATCTCCTCCGGCAAGGTAGCGGAAATAATAGATCCACGATGATGCTCAACTAGTCCTAGAGCTTCAGCATTATCAGCATGAAAATTGGCAGACGACACCGCAGCGCACTCTGGCACCAGAGGCGGTCGCTTTGGATTGCCCCCCTCCACGATCTCAGGAGCCACCGATGGTTTCCGACGTACACTATCTGCGCCTCCTTCCTTCTTCTCCTCACCGGCTGCAGGAAGAGACTGCTGCTGCTGCTGCTGCTGCTGCTGCGTGGTAGCTGGGGTGGTCGTCGCCTTCTCGGCCTTGTTCTCTTTGGCTTTGGCGGCGGCCTCCTCGCTAGCCTGGCGCAGAGCGACCGTGATGGAATTGTCCTTCTGAGATTCCTTTGCGGGAGGGTTCTGGATCTTGATGGTACTTTGCTTTGGCACTGGTGGGACTTCGGAGGTGGGCGTGGAGACTGCAGACTCGGGTTTGGAAGTTGAGATTGTGGTACTCGTGGCAGGCATACTATCGCCGAAGTCTTGGACGCTGTTGACCTGCATTCTCAGCTCACCGTATTCATTCCATTCTTCGACCTCCTCTAAGTCCTGTGACGTTTTCAATACCGTTAGTAAAGCATGACCATGATCGGGCATCATCCGCGAATCTCCAGCGCATGTAAGGGGAAAAAAAAAAGAGGGGGGGCTCATAATGGCGACTTACACCGATGACTGTGCCGAATTTCACCAGACCCGGCAACTTCTTACCCTTGGAGCGACGACCCCAAAGCTTCCGGGCTGCGTCATCGGTAGCCACATCAATGGCGCGGAAAGGGAGTTTGTTGGCCTTAAGGATTGTCTCCAATCGTGCAGTGGCGGTGACGATATGAGACGACCCCGCAGTCAGGGAAGTGTAGAGATAGAGGGTCGAATCGGACATGGTGACGAAGTGCTAATTCTATCGGGAAACTGAAGAAGAACCAAAAGCGCCCTCTCTAACGGGGGACTATCGGACTAAGGTTGCGAACGATGCAGCGAGGAAATGGTGGTTATCATTCAGGGGAGGGGGGAGATGAAAAGTTGGTATGTGTGGAAGCACGTTCCACCAGTGTTTCCGACTTTCTTTCTCCAAAAAGTCAACCCCCAAATTAATTGTTTTCTCGTTGTTTAGGGGTCCGATTATGACGTGGCTGTTGACCGCCCATGCAATAAGTCACGTGTGTGTGTATTGAATGAGTGTTAGTGGCCCGGGGATGAGTGTTGGCAACTGAAGTACTAAGTATGAATAGAAGTAAGTTGAAAAGGGACTAGATTGGAACGTCCGAGTAGGAGGTTGTAGCTATATACATAAGGCTATTAACCTTGTTATGTCAGTGGTGCTTTTTTGCCTCCATTTCCTTCCTCCACGCCGTTTTGGGAGGGAATGGGCCCCGAAAGTGGCAATCTGACGTCAGGTGGGCTCTCTTCCCACTTCCAGGGACCAAGTTATCAATGATCTTTTGAGGTCACTACAAATAGAGTGCTAGAGTTGTTCTTGGGAACTATGGGGAAGCTTGCCGATTCTCAATATTGAGTACCGAATCGTAATCCCTCTACCAATAGAAACTCTTGGTGTCACGTCATATCTATACGTGGTTTCCCGCAGTATATATTTCTACGAAGTATATCAACCTACACCCATTATGTAGTTAGCTGAGGAAGTTATGTTTGTTGTTTCTCGGTTACACGGAAACAGTAAAATAATTTTAGAATATATATATTATACCTGTTAAAATAGAAATAGTTAACCAAGAAAAATAGTAGGAAAGAAAGAGAGAGAGATCAACATGCTTCGCTTTGTAGTTATCAAACCTTAACGATTCATCATAAGTGCAAGGATCTCACATTGACTGCCGAACCTCGATATTCAAGATAGTATTCTTCTCAATGAATGTTCGGATACCCTATAGCATCTTCTTTTCAATGTAGCCTCTCGTAGCGCTGTCGGCAGAGATACGCCATCGGTTCCCAAGTGCAGCTTCCCAACGTGACGGTAGCTAGTATGTGATCTACAATTGAAGATATAGTATCTGCTCATTTATCATCCTACTAAAGGAGATTCAGAAAACCCCAAGACCTCTATTCTTACTGCAGCTTTGTCCTACATATAGATTTGGTACATTGTGACAGAACTCGTGCCGTTTAATAGGCGTGAATCAGAATCGATAAAAGTCTCTCTACCTCATTAATAACTATTGAGAAAAAAAGGCCATTTTATAGAGGCATGGGGACATGCTTTCTCATACAAAATTAAGGTGCGATCGTCGGTACCCTAGACATCTGATATTCGGCAGGATTCCTGCTCGTAAACCATGCAGGCGATCCATCACATTGGACACCTCATATTAGTATTTCCAACCCATTGTGTTGCATATTTCTGGATTACGTGAAATTCATGCGCGGGCGCTCATGTGCAAAGAAAGTTCATGTGTTGTCTTTGGGCCTGTTGTAAGCAGCTCCCTGGTGAGATTACTGAGAATGTAAAAGATTACGCTTCCATGATAAGGTACTGACAATGATTGTGCTGTTGTGAGTCACGGGAATATAGGTATATATGTTTTGTTAGAGATGGTTAATAATAAGGTCCGTGTTCCTTTTCATGATAGTAGTCTATGATACTTAACGCTTCATACAATATAATAAAAGGGTTATTCTATATAGCTCAAGCTAATAAGCCATATAGTCTAACAATGTAGGGCTCGGGAAGACAAAGAATCGACTATATGGTTGGATGTAAGTGGATGCCACGATTGACTATACATAAATAAGTAGGGAAAGAAAGTCAGCACCCATCGAACAATTCAAGATGCGACATGCAGTTTTTGACTAGCATTCTGAAGGCAAGTCTAGATTTATTTGACGGCTTGTGGACTCAGAGATACCTCATCATGTGAGGCACAATAATTGGCCCCGACGATCATGGAGTCGTGTTAGCAAAGAAAAGGATTCCTAACTTGCATTTACCGAGTAGGTGGTTACTATCTCCTCGATCTATGGGTAAACGAGCCGGTTATTGAATAAACTGTCGGATTTGACACTGAACATACCTGACTAGAGGACCTTGTCTAGAAATACTAATGTCGGTGAATGAAAGGATCTCGACCACTTTGGGACCTAAAACCTTCCATATAATCAAGGGTTCAATGATTGATGTGAGAAAAGTGCTCTCGTAGTAGGTTACTTGAGCGCTGCAGGATGCCCATGCTTACACAACAACACCTTGAGTGGTTGTGTTTGCCAACTCACCAACTGAACGGAATGGGCCTGAGGAGCCCACACGCTAGTCACTGGCCGATCCCCTTGAGTGTAGAAATGGGTCATGTCATTAATTCTATAGGAACTCGCCTATAGTTGGGCACCACTATTATAGTTGAGCTTACGGAACATTACTCTCATGCGGTTAAGGTAGAATGGCCGTCTGGAAGAGAGCTTCCGACAGGAAATTCAAGATTATGATTTTTCCGGCTAACAGTTGATTGCTCATGCTAGTTATCCATGGCAGTAGATCAACGACTTTTGGTGTTGCTGGAGGAATCACCTGATAATGGTAGTGGCAGTGCTGTCGAGTAGCTCTGTGAAATGAAGGGGCTCTCACCTATGGCGTAATCGAAGATGTACGCGACGTCGTCGCCGGATCGGACGGTGACTTTACAAGTGTGGATTGATGTTGAGCAAACATACACAGGTGAGCTATTGGTACCTTTAGAAATACTCAATGAGCAACATCCGCCGCGATAAGACGTGTTGTGCCACGGAGATATTGTTGGAGTGTTTGCCAATTCAACGAGTAGGTCTTTACTCTCGGTCGTCGAGTATCATCTATGTTGGACGGGCGGCGATCAGCACTTCAGTCAAACATAGCGTAGTATCTCTCAACTTAGACCGTCTACCCTAATCCTCTACCATGTGTTCCTTAGAAAAAGAGATCAAAATGCCCGAAAATGTCTCCCAGTATAGCTCACCGACACTACGTGTGATCCGACTGAGGAAAGGGGTTTATTGGTAGTGATCATTCTCCAAACTGATTAACCACGTACATGATCCATATAACCCATGAGGAAAGTGACGAGCGAGCCCATGTGAAGGTCTCTAATTTGCACTTGTGAACATAGTCTGAATATCTTTTTTCCTTTGGTACGGCCGAGAGTGAAGGTTTAACCACTCAAGATGCAATCTCCGAGCGCTGATTGTTGATAGCCGTTAAATGCCTGAACAAGTAATAGGGTTTAAGGGAAACGTTCGCGGAGAAATCTCGGGTCCTAATCTACTGAATAATTAGCTTCTTCACATTGATTGAGTGCATGACTCGTCCCCATAATTTCTCGTCAAATTAATGAGGTTGTTAAGGGGCTGGTTGAGTGTTTTGCGAGGGAAGCTAATACGAATGAATGGTCTGTTGATATGGTTTTTTATTAAAGCATGAACATAAGCCAACATCAGGATAGGGATCACTCGACCAATGATGTAATCCTCAAACCATGTTATTGGATACGATGGGGAGATGCACATGTTAAGCCGATGGATATTAGTACGAAGCAAGTTCAACTGACTCCAAGCTGAGACTTTGACCTTCTGTTGGTCTCGCACATGATCTGCGGGGTCACATTTGGGATAATCAGCTAAATCGCTACGAACTGGAACGCCAATATCTGCGAATATGTTTGCCTCTCTAACTAGTATAATCGCCATTCAACACGCTGGACTGTCCCTGATTGCTACTGGACTCAACAAGTTGCCTCTTCCAATGGGTTGATTTTGCGATTACGACCGTTCTGGTCAGGCCACGAGGCTGCCCAGGACTTACCTAGACATAGCATGTTTCGCAGCCAACCGGTCAATCTAGGTTTCGCCATCAGGCCTGAGCGCATCCTATCATTCTATTCCATTATTAAGCCACAGTCTACGTGATCAAATAGATTTCCCTCGATATCACAAACCTTACCCAATTCGAGGCACTCTGTCTGCCCCAGATGCGGTCAAGGCCGCCAACATAGCTTTGACGCGTCATCGATAAATCTCTGATGCCAGAGCCCCGTAGAAATCATCACTGAACTGTCCTGTACCTTACGAGCACCACCATCTCCAAATAAGCCTGGCACAGGGAATGTGGCTGACTGAGGCGCTGTTCTGAGATACCCAAGCGCAAGGTAGCAGATTTCCACATGTAGCCATGAACATCAAGCTGGAAACGATGTACCACTTGAAACGGGCAGGATTGCATCTCGGAACCTTGATGAAGTTGCTAAGCATAAGGGGTGGCTCTATAAGAGTGTGTAGTAAGTATCCGACATGGTGGTCAGCATGGGGCGTCAGAGAGCCTGGCCAGGCACAACACAGCCTTCTTTTGCATTGCTTCTCCAGAGCTCGTTGTTCGTGATGTCTTTTCTCTCCCGCGAATACTATGTCCGGAATCCGTTGCTCTGAGTAGTCTGAGTCAGTCATCGTTTCGCAGGGATTAGAATAAGGCAGAGAAAGGTATTGGGTATTTGGGAACGACTGCTGTCATGGGTTGATTCTGTTGCCCTGAGGGGATTCGATGATGGTGCTCCCTACTGTTTTCTTGTTTAGGTAGATCGATTCCTGAGCGTGTTGCGCACTGTCTTGAGAATGCTCTGCGCACTATATTGTCCTTAGGTCCTTGAACAAATCATGCCTCCTCAAGATAGCTCGAGCCCGTCTCTTGGAAACAAATTTGCGCCAATAGGTCTAAAGTACGAGAGGCCCCAGCTCCTGAACAAGTACGCACCTGAGGCACGGAACGGCATCAGGCGCTCAGGTAAGTACCTATGTACATGTCTACTTCACATCATGTTTTCTCTACAGAGTGTAACTTCATCCTCCGAAGTGGAGCGCATCATATTATTAGACTCGTATCCCCATTACCTTTCTCTTCCCGTTTACCCCTCCGCAAATAGCTTCCAAGAAGATTCCGTGCGCTTCTTTTCTCCCTTCACTAGATACTGTACATGAGACGGTCCAGGATTGGTACCTGCCTATGTAGGTGTAGATGCATAAAATCACAGATAGTCAACACTAGTGTACCAACGCTCAGAGATCCTCACCCTATCATTCGGCCGTGACAGGGACATCCGGCGATCACTAGATCCCCACCACAGCCACGTCGATCGTCTATTTGTCAGATGAAAGGAATTTTTCCTCTTCCAGAGGACGCGCCGACAATTCTGGAAGGACGAATAGCGTTGGCGCGCGGGGCTGTTTCTGCGATATCGTGATGTGATCAGGTATGGATTGGACAGCATACCACCATGAGATGATGTTTGTACCTTACATGCTTTCCTTTCCCCTCCTCGCTTGTAGTTATTCTTAAGTGAGTGGTTGGGTTGATATGGATAGATTGGATGATAGGGTCTTGTACATTCTTTCTACGACGTGAGGTAGTAACTTAAGTGTGTGATCGGGTTACGAGAGCATCGATGGGTCTTGCGAACTCTCCTTGCGAGAGAATTATGTTTGCCGCGGAAGGAAACGGATGAACCCCCCACACTTGTGGTATAATGACCAGATCATTCAGGGCACTCACATTTTTGCAGAGATAATTAAACGTGGTGGAGTAGTATTCTCGAATTTCGTCATAGAGGGGTAGGAAGACAATATGGTCGAAGCCGGTGAACAGCAAATTTCAGGTACAGACTGGCCCGAGTGTCCTTCTAGACTGTACTCTGGTAGAGAAGAAGTGCGACGGTCTGAGTAATGGGGTTTACAGGGTTAGACAAGTTGGTCTGAGTCACGGATCTGGCGTATAGTATTGGTTGCTAAGAATGGGTATTCCTCGACGCAGAAAAAAGCGGTGACTTTGCAGTGGATTGGCGGTGGATGTTAAGTTTCCTACCGATGAAACAACGGCGGGATGGAGAATATTTTTTTTTTTTTTCTCTGACCGCTGGAATGACAGAGACCATTCAATGCATGAGAGTGGGAGGGCCCATTCTTGCAACGGCGCCTGTTAGTCATCATCGTGGTCCGGTGTAGGTAATGCGTCTTCTACGGAGGGATGGTGGTGGTACTACTCCATAGTAGTGATGATGAACGATATGGAGAGATACATACTCCACTCGCCCGAGAGCGAGCGAACGTTGGAAGTGTTCGAACACCCGCGGCTGCCGAGCTTTTTCCTGCCTGAAAAGCCTGGTTAAAGCTCACTATCACGTGATAGCACATGATCTATACTCATTTACCCCGTTGGGCAATGTGGAACAAGCCCCGGCCCCACAACACCTCCCTCACCAAATGATCGGCCGTTCGTTCCTCGATAGTTTCGAGATCGTCTGGTCACCGCAGACAATAGAGGCGGAGCCGTGCCAGAACTCAGAAGCCGAAAGAAGCACAAGTGGGTGGAAATACCTCGAAACACCTCTCCGATGAAATCACTAGGAGAACTCTCAGTTATTACGTACATCCGTATTAACTTCCACCATAGGGGTCGGCCACGCGCAGAATGAAAGCTGCACCAAACCTTGGAAACCTC
Organism: Aspergillus leporis; assembly: GCA_009176345.1. Taxonomy (NCBI): domain Eukaryota; kingdom Fungi; phylum Ascomycota; class Eurotiomycetes; order Eurotiales; family Aspergillaceae; genus Aspergillus; species Aspergillus leporis. Next base: position 84,410 of record ML732299.1, on the reverse strand, counting down.
CCGCGCGGGTACCATGGGATTGCTCAACTTCCGGGAGGTTACTGACACTGCGACGTTCTTCCTACGAAGACTTTAAACTGCAAAGCTAGTAGAAGAAAGGAACTGGGTCAAGCGACAGCATGGCGCGCATTCATTGCTACCCGAATTTTATTGGACGGATTTGGTTTGCCAAATGAAAAAAGCCAGTATAGTACTTCGTTGTAGTACGGAGGTGGGAACACTCTATACCTGGAATCTTGCAAATGCAACAAACACGCTGGAGCCGATGACAGATCGTTTTTCTTCATTCCCCTGATATTGGCGTGATTTGACGTCCACATCGGCTGTCTCGTAATATACACCACTGTTCATTACTATTAATTGATATGGGGAATCGACTGCAACGGACTCAACAAGGACACATGGAGACGAGGGGGAGCCAAAATGGGTGCTAGCTTTAACGACGTGGCAGACGTCCGGTCGATGGGGAAATATTTAGCTGAGACCCGAATGGGCTCTACGTCACGACTGAGGTAGAGACGCAGGACCACAAAGAGGGCCCAATCCAAGAGATGCGGGCGTTGAGCAGAAGTTGGGTCAAGTAGTACGGCTTACGGAATGCTGTGTATCATGGACTCCGACTTTACTAAGGTAAGTAACGACAGTACCGAAGGCCCCTATGGCTTTCCCGCTGTAGGCGCCCTGATGGAGGTAATAGGAATACTGGCCCCATCACCTCCCTACTAATACTTTCCACACTTACCGAAATGATCTAGGCTACATCCTACAACTAAGGGACTAACCTGAACAGTAATGCCTTTAGTCCCTAGTGAGTTAGGTATGTGTCCTACTCCCGGCTAACCTCCAATGGACAAGTACTAATAAAAGTAGTCCTGATGACTGATCATCCAACACATCCTTCTTATCGGCTCTCCTGCTGGACCGGCTGCGCATCGGCGCAATCCGTTTCGCTGCCTCACTTTGGGGCTCACATCGTGTCCTTTCTCTGACTCGTTGTCCGTCTAAGCCATGGAGGCATCTTACTTGTCCCATGATAACTGTCCAGAGATTCCAAGCTGCGTTTGACCAGTCAGCGTGTCACCCTCCCCTTTTATTATTATTATTAGTATTATTATTAGTATTATTATTTCTCTCTTCCGGGCAACTCTCCGGCTTCTTTGGCAGTCAGGACGCTAATGCCTTTTGGGTTAAGCTCGCGGCGATGACGATGGCTTTTTTTCTTTTTGATTGTCGCCCTAGGCTTGAATTTCTCTCCCTCATGGATGCTAAGTATTAGATAGACTCGGACTAGTGTGTCTGATCATCAGGGAAAAATAATAATAATAATCGGGATTTTATTTAATTTTCGACGATAATTTTAGGCCAAAAACGAGCCATCCCCAAAAGAAACTAGGATAAAAGATAAAATAGAAAATAGAAAATAAAAAATGGAATAGAAAATAATTAAAAAATAAAGAAGAACCCAATAGTTATTCCCATTGACCAACCCAACCCTACCCACCAAAACCCCCAGACAGTCGACAGAATCGTTCCAGACCTTCCTTCTTGCTACCCTTTTGCCTATCCATGATCATTCTCAATCCCCCGGTCCACACTACTCTTCCTGCCCTAGTGCAGCTTGCACTGGCCAATCTCTCGTTCCATCTCATGGAGCGTCATCCCCGCCCCGGGAGGTTTCTTTCCCAAGTTTCAAACTTCCATGAACTACTGCTTGCTCTCTGACGGACTTTTTGTCCTCACACGCTCTCCATACACCATCACATCCACACCCCCCTTTCTCCCCATTTTCATACATCTCGATTGTGCTCCGTAGCCCGGACCATTTGATCAAATCGGGCTGTGGAGAACTTTGGGTCCAATTCTTAAATTGATATCTCCCTCACCTCCCTCCCCTCAACTTTCTTCAACTATCAATCTATCTATCAGTTGTCACGTTGTATATCTTGATACATACTTACCTGCTCTCTCCCAACTCAGCCTTTCAGAGCCTTATATATTTGCAATCCTTCCCCCCTTTTCCCACCTTCCCTTCACCTTCTCAACAACAGTCCTACATACAATACATACTCCATCCTCTTACATCTTATCTTTTTCTGACCGCGCCTCCTTATCGCCTCTCACACCTATCTTTTTTGCCTCCTACCAAATTCGCCGAGAACATACGGCATATCACGGGATCCATCTTGATATATTCCAGTCAGTCACTTCTGTCAACTTCTTTTTATTATTTTTATATTTTTTTTCTACTCGTCATGGTCTATATTGGTGTCGAGCACATACTAACGTGACAATTCTACATAGAGAACTGCCCCACCTACACCCCAGAGTCACTTGGTCCTGATAGCAGCTCTTTTCCTGCCTCGTCTCACGTTAGAGAAGGCATCACTGTAAAAGAGGATATCTTTCCAAAATGGCTGTCAACATGGCCGATGACGAACTCTTCACAAGGGCCATATCTGGGTATCGGGACGCTTTCTTGGTTCGGCATTCCCACCTTTCAGAAATAGAGCGCAATGAACTTTGGAGTCAGCGATTAAGTCAGTTCATGCCTGCCACGGCCTCCTCGTCATCTTCTCCCAGCTACCGCCCGGTCCCTGGTTCTGGTATCCTTGACAATGGTGGTTCTTCGCTCGAAAAATCTGGGAAACGGACGCGACAGGATACTCCTCGGACTCTACCTGGTTCTGGTCTTCCGCCAACGAAACGACGAGTCACCGTATGTGATATATCTTGGTCTTCTGCTCCCGCCTTTTCTCCACCTCTCCGTTCTTAACCCATCCTGTGTTCCTATTGCGCTACTCCATCCTTTCTCACTTCTTCTCTGCTCTCCCGCCGACAGTCCCTGGATTGACACTTAACAGACTCCGGAACCTCCGGTGACCGTTGACTTGACGCGCGATCTGTCGCATGCGTCCTCGCCAGCTGCTCCTCAGACGATTCGGAAACTCTCTAGATCGAATTCTCGGAAGGACAACTCCGGTACGTACACGGGCTTTGGACCCTCTCGGCACACGGCCATGGTCCGCTCGCAAAGTCAGCAGACTCCGGTCTCCCATCGACCTTCGCTGGCCTCCCCCCTGGCGGGACACCGACACTCCTATGGACCCCAGCGCGTACATCGCCGCCTGGACCATGTGAACGAGTATTCCCCGTCCGAATATGCAAAGCAATACTTGGATGATTACCAGGCCCAAGGCGGAGTCTCCGCACTATCGATAGCGCTTTCTACGGATCCGACCTCGACTGGACTTCAGCAATCGAATTCTCCATTCCATCAGCAGCATCACGGACAGTCGGATATGGTCCCCGACTTCTCCGGATTAGGGAATCCCTCCATGGTCGACCAACCGGCCCAACCGGTGTCAACCGCAGTGGAGATGAGCAGGACACCGACGACCGACTCCTTGTGCGGAGGTATTGGAATGATGAGATTCGATTCTTCGGGACCGAATGTTGATGCCAACTACTCATTCCCTTTTCCTTCCTCAGACTTCATTCCCTCCACATCCCCTATGAATGTCCCTTTCACCAACCCCTTCACATCCGCGCACCGTGACCTAGATCATGCCTCGTTTCCCTTTACTGAATCTTCTGCCCCACCCCCGTTCTCCTGCTCGGCCCCCCCGGCTACATCTTTTGCACCACCTGTATCTGCTCTTTCTTCGTCTCCTGCAACCGAGATGAAGCATTCGATGTCCTCTGAGAGCAGCAGCTCGTCTCTGTCCCAGCCCTCAAGGGCGGCTCGGAGGACTCAGGAACAGATCGCTCAAGGTACCAGGCCCATTGCGCCGAAAATGGGGTCTCAGAGCCTCTGTCCGCCCAAAGCGACGGAGCAGACCAAGATGATTCGCATTTCATCCTCTGATGGTACCTCAAAAGAGGTCGCAGCCATTCCCAAAGCTTCGATACAGCGGCCCCCACGTCAAAAGACGTATTGTTCGATGTGCAACGACCAGCCCGATGGCTTCCATGGGGAGCACGAGCTGCGCCGACACATTGAGCGGGTCCATGCCGTGTTTCGTAAGGTTTGGGTTTGTGTTGATATCTCCCCTGACAAAACATTCTTGGCGAATTGCAAAGCTTGCCGGAATGGTAAGCGATATGGCGCTAACTATAACGCTGCCGCTCACTTGCGTCGTACCCACTTCAACCCCTGCCAGCGTGGCCGGGGCGGACGTGGGAAAGACAGTGAGAAGCGAGGCGGAAAAGGCGGTGGTAATCACCCACCGATGGAAGTCCTCAAGCATTGGATGGTGCAAAAAGAGGAGGTTGTCCTCGAGAATGCTCAGAACCTAATTGACAAGGATGCGCTAGGCGATGATCTAGCTGTGGCAGCACCCACAGAAGATATGATGAATGGGCTGTCCTCCATCTCACCAGAAGACTTCCCAGCAACAGGGCTGGAGTCCACTTTGACGAATGGGTATGATGCATTTTCTACATTCCCCACGATGGGCATGGACTCATCGCTTGATGCCTCATGTTATATCGATTCTCAACGTCTAGTCCCTGAGATCGACTCGTATGTTTGATTTTATGTTTCTCTGGCTAGATTTTTGATGATTTTGCGGCTTTCTTGTTTATATACTTTTACCACCATTTTGCATTCTGTTTCGGCTTTGCGTTTTCTTTAACTCTCCCTTGAGGAGTTGTTCTATATCGCGTCTTCGCTTCTTGATCTTCGCGTCACCATCTTAACTTCGGCATTGAGGTTGCTGGCTATCTCAGTGCTTTCGTTTTTTAATTTTTCTCTTCTCTTTCTCTTCTCTATCATCTTTTATCTTTCTATTCTGATCTCGTCTTTACTTCTTTGAATCCTTTTTTACCTGGAGATAAACCCCGGTTCTCTATGGAGCCTACCGGGCGATACGACATAATGTGTGATGATGAACAGTGACTTCAGCCAGACACAAAGTTTTACAATACATTGAATTGGTGATCATACTCGAAAGCAACAGACGTCCCCAATGTGGTCCCTGTCCGGGAGAAGAGGGAATGTCTACGCAGCGACCTCTACCACTGCTACTACTTGACAACTAGCTACTTATATGGCACCTTTCCACTAATTATTACCCGCCTCTTGGTTATATCAGGGAATTTGCAGGGCGTAGCTTTCCAGTCAGTGCTTATGCAGAGAACGTTGGCACTTCTCGTGGTACTTTCACTTACATTTTAGGTGGTACCAAGTCCACGCAGAGTACCACCCTCAGGGTTGATGACCTTGAGGGCATTAGAGGTCTTCACCAGTCTCGGGTTGGGTTTGAGCCTAGTTCACAAGGGGAAAGCAATTTTACTCACCTCTGACATGGCTCCTATCATGATGATGGCCAGAAGAGTTCTTTGGGGTCGGAGATCCTCCCCGTGGGAAATAGGAAACACATGCTTCGTACAGTGCAGGCATCCGGGACTAACTTGAAACATCATCTTACAATCACCCACTGTTACGTGGTGTATCTATACTAAATTTTACTTACTGTGGAATTCCCTTTTTTTTTAAGTTGAATGATATATATTGGAGTGTTCTGCGCCCTTATCCGAAGAGTATAAATCCAGAAAGTCTTAGGGGTGGCTGCACGGTGGAGGTAACTCTGGACCTTTTCTATCCCATGTAACGCCGTCCAAGCATCTAATTGTTACCATGAAATTGACGATGATACACAATCTGCAGAGTCTATATGTAAACACGTCCTATCCAAATGCATACCACACCATGAGTTTATGTATGTTTTATGAACGCTGGCGAAGAAACCATGTGTTGGACGCCTAGTCCGGCCCAGTGTGCAGCTGAACAGTGGGTCTTTCATATGTTTGTACACCCAGGGCAGGGATTTCCGGATGATATTCTGCAGCTGCCTATTTATTTATATTCTTCAATTCCGAGTATACGGAGTAGCTTCCCTGCCATTCAGTGGTATTGTACAATTCTTGTCGGAGGACTTCAGAAACGTATTCAAATACGAGTCTCAAAGAAGTTGGGAGTGACTGACGTATAATGCTCCCTGATTCATTCAATCGCAAGACATATTCTTGACTCTCTGGAAGGGTGATGGTAGTGTATATATACGACCGAGGTTTGGGGAGGCCTTTTTATGTATATTTATTTACTAGTATTCTGCCTACAGGCTATGGAGTACTCGGTATACAATCGAGTTTTCGAAATCATGATGTAATCATGGGAAAGAGGGTATACTGTACCGGTTCAGAATGACAGAATGAACTCCGTGTCTTCATTTGCAGGCCCACAGGATTTGGAAAATTCAACATGCGTTGTGCATACTAGTGGAGAATCGCAGGTTGACAGCAGATGTGACATTCAGGTCGATCCTATTCTATCGCTCTACCGAATTGAATAGAGGGTCTAGAATTGAGCTCGGCAGCATCCAGCCGGCAGATCAGGCGCGCTGCGCCTTCTGGCATATGTCATAGGGAATGACAGGTTCTGGAGGGCGATACGATGCTGTGGCTTGGAAGCCTGCTCCCAAAAATGGGGGAACAGTTGTGGTGTCCGGTGGCTGGAGCCTAGAACGGGGGGTCCAGGCCAATTGAGATCCATGCTGAGTTCCTTTGCAGCCAATAGGGTACCCGTGGCTGGTGGGGAGCGGTCCTGTAAGGCTGTGGCTGTGTGAAAGGGGGCTGTGTTGTGGTGTATGGAGTATGTGTTAATTATTCTTTGGTGTGGATTAGGGATATTGCTTAATGGATTGAATATTGGGATGCCTCTCTGAATGAACTGAATTGAATGGGCATTGTTCTGTGAAGAATGGAGGTCTATCAGGTAAGACAGGGTAAGACAGAAGTTGCACAAAAGTTGGCAATTGCGTGGTTCCCCGAGACCAGCCCCGATCTGGAATGCCGGCACAATATAGTAATACAACAATTAAACACAGAATTCAATTTGATGGAAGTGAACAGATTCAGAGAATCTGGAATGTGGGTATACCGACTAGTATCCTATACTAGTATTATATTCTAGTCCCATCGGGGAGGGGGGGGCAGAGGGTGCATAATAATAAAGTGATCAATTATATAATTCTAAAGAAATTCAAGGAAGAAAGAGATAGAAGAAGAATAAGAGTTTGAATAGGATTGATTATTGGATGTTTAAAAAATCTTCTTTTCCCATAATCTCTCTTTTGCCTTGACCAGGAACCAATTCTTTGCCGTTCGACTGTTCTCCTCCTTTTTCCTTCGGGTCTCCGCTTCGGGCTTGTCGTCACCTTTTTTCCCCTTCCCACTAACGGTTGCTGGTTCTCAATTCCACTTTTTTCTCTCTCCTTTTCCCACCTTCGCTCTCTGCCCCTTCGCTGTTTTCTGGTCTCTGTTCGATCCGTTCGTACTTGGCATTTCTTAGGTACGTTTTGCCCTCTGTCATTGGCTCTTGACGTGCCCACGAGAGCCTCTTTCCCCATCATCTTATTTTTTCCCTCAGCCAATTTCATCACTCTTGAAGATTCGATTGATCATACAATATATGCTGACCGGTGCAGCATTCCTACTTGTCGTTTAACAGATCCTCGTCACCATGAGTTATAATCAGCCAGGATACGGTCCTCCTCCCGGAGCTCCCCCGCAGGCGTAAGTGCTTCCTTCTATTTCTTCGGATCCTGTTGGTATCCTTTTGCGACCGAGCCTCCGATCGGTAGTGACAGAGACTATCGCGTCGCACTTCGTCAAGGCGGCCCTCTAAGGAGTCCTGGCTCATATCTTCTGTTGATTCATTCGCTGTATTGAGCGGATACGTCGGAAAAGATCCTACACTTGTTCCTCGTGCGTTATTCGCAATCATTCTAATGCGGTTGTCTACATAGGTACGGCGGTCCCCCTCCCGGTCAATATGGTCCTCCTCAGGGCGGCTACCCACCCCAGCAGCAGGGCGGTTACTACCCTCCTCAGCAATACCAGCAACCACCTGTAAGTCGCGACCCGCATACGGTTCTCCAGGCGATCAACTGACGACGGTGCGACAGATGCAATACCAGCCTCCGCAGCAGCAAGCGCCGCCGCCGCAGCAGCCGGAGAAGTCGCGTGGCTGCCTGGGTGCTTGGTAAGTGCTCCATTCCTTCAGGAACTATACTTGTGAACGGTGCTGACCTTCGTGTTTCTAGTCTGGCTACCCTCTGTTGCTGCTTCCTTTGCGAGGAGACCTGCGAATGCTGTTTTGACTGCATCGAATGCTGTGAGATGTGCTAAGCTTCACGACCGACATATGACTTCGATAATACGATAATACCTATCCATCCCGTGCTGGATGGCCGGTTACACTGAAGACGCCCGGAAGCGCTGGGACTGCTGTCATCCTGCATCCGGTCCATTGCGCCGATCCCTTTTCCCCTCTGATCTGGCTCTTGTCTCCATTTTATCCGGACAATATGGAGTTTGTCGATTTTCGCCAATCACGTTTACCAATTAGGGGTAATGGCCTTTAGGACGTAAGGTGTTGTGTTGAGGAAAAGATTCCTTTTAGGTTCGTGGCGCTTCTAATTCGATGACTTTTTTCTTTTGTTCTCGCTATCGTGCTCGCGTTCATTCTCTTTGCTTGTGTTGTGATTTTTGAAGCCGGGATTGTGTTACAATGCGATGCCTTTCGTGATTGGCGCTATGCAATCGGCTCTGCAGCAAACGAATAATTCCGAAATTGTTTTTTCTTATTCTTTAAGGATGGGAGGCGGTGCCGAGATCACTCGGTATATATAGGAACCTGAAGTGTAGACATAAACAAAGAAAAGGGAAGCTTTCCGATTGGTTACCCAACCAATTTAACATCGATCGGTCTTTCGTCTCCATATCTCAACTTTGTCAGTTACACGGTCACCCGGACCCTCTAGATAGATGCCCATCGAGTGTGGCGTCGACGTGGTGAATATCACTATGATTTGTGGTAACAGGTATCCTGCTCTTTCCTGAGACAGGTATGCGCTCAAACCACATCATGCTGGGACCTTGGGTGATATATTCCCATCTGTTCATCGGATCCAGCTCTCCTATTGACATGATGGCAACGTCTTCATCCGGTGCCTGATTTGAGCTCTGGGGGGTTGGTAATTTATAGCACGGAGAAATGTCGGCAGAACCGCCAGGCATCAACGTTTATCCTGGTAATTGGAGTCGGGGTGGAGGACGGAGAAATAATCTCCGTGCAGCGTTTCCTGCCCAGTTTGGGGCACTAGTGGGACGATCATAGCTTCTTCAAGTCTCTACTATGCGGGGGACTCCGCATGGCTTCTTCACTCCTGAAGATATTACATTTCATTCCTAAATCGTGGTGAGCGAAGGAAGGGTCGTTGGGTGAGTTATGTGGGTGATAACACTCTCAAAAGGCCACTTACACAGACAAAACTCATCGTTGGCCATGTATACCAAAGAAACCGAGGCTGCTGGAAACGCAGTTTCCTTGTTCTTCCTTGACACGCCGTCATGGAACTCGGCAAAATGTCGAGCTATACCATTGTCGTGCATGAAGCTATGATTTTATGACAATCTATCCCCTGCACACCCCTCAAGGACTTTTACCAGAAATGGAAATCCTGGACCTCAGTCTCCCACATATCGCGGCCCACCCCACAGTGTGACTGCTTGCAGTTGGCGAAAAGACTCTGTTCAACATGTCCGTCATTATCGGAATCAGGGCCTTCTCGTGGGGTAGACTCCGCTGGGGGGGGGGGGAAGGGATGGAAAACAGATATAAATTGGCTTGGATTTACTCGCCGGGGGTCAGATACTGGGTGGGAATAAGATCGGCAGAGTGCATGTACAGATTGTCCTTATTGTGGGGGTACTCATGATGCTACGCAAATGTTTCCTGCTGCCTCTCCTGGCAGCTTGCGGTGCAGCGGTCGAGATTACGGTTGCATCATCTGGCGGCAATGCCACGAGCGGTATACAATATGGTATCATGGAGGAGGTAGGTCCTTCGCCGGAGGAGAATGGTTCATACGGAGTATAGCGACTGATATTCATATAGGAAATCAACTATTGCGGTGACGGCGGTCTCTATGCGGAGTTGATTCGCAATCGAGCATTCCAGGGAGGAGCTAAATACCCTTCTACATTAGACGCCTGGATCCCAGTCGATGGATCGGCACTGTCTTTGCAGAATCTCAGCCAACCCTTGTCATCTGCCCTGCCCACATCGGTGAATGTTAAGGGAACGACAGGGAAAGCTGGTCTCACGAACTTGGGCTGGTGGGGGATCGATGTCAGACAGCAGAAGTACACGGGCTCTTTCTATGTGAACGGTGCCTATAACGGAACCTTTACGGCTTCACTGCAGTCCAACCAGACTGGCGACGTGTTCGCAAGCACCGAGATTGTGTCGAAGAGTGTTCGCGGCGCATGGACACAGCACAACTTTACTTTGACTCCTGATACGGCAGCACCAAACACTGAGAACACCTTCTCCATTACCTTCGATGCTTCTGTGAGTGAAAATATGGATGATGGCTAGATTCGACTATAGCTGACTATGTAGAACACTGTGGATGGCTCTCTCGACTTTAACCTCATTAGCCTGTTCCCTCCTACATGGAACGACCGCCCTAATGGGCTTCGGAAGGATTTAATGCAAGCCATGGCAGACTTTGCACCTGTTAGTCGATATGTTAACTTTCATTCAAGGAATAATGCTGACTCTTTCTAGAAATTCCTGCGATTCCCTGGCGGCAATAACCTCGAAGGCGACACCATCCCCGGCAGGTGGAAATGGAACGAAACCATTGGACCGCTCAAGGACCGCCCTGGGCGAGCAACCACCTGGACCTACCAGGAAACCAGCGGATTGGGACTTGTTGAGTACATGGAATGGTGTGACGACCTAGCAGTCGAGCCTAGTAAGTTGATCGATTTAAAGGCAGGGGTTGTCTAACGTGCATACAGTCCTTGCTGTGTGGGCCGGATTCGCATTGAATGGCGATGCAATCCCCGAGTCAGAGCTAGGCCCCTACGTTCAGGATGTCCTCAACGAACTGGAGTTCCTCACTGGCTCTGTGGACACTGAATATGGTGCACTCCGTGCTTCCCTTGGCCATCCAGACCCCTGGACAATCAAATATGTCGAAGTCGGCAACGAGGATAACTTGAACGAGGGGCTGGAATCGTACACATCCTATCGATTCCAGACCTTTTACGACGCCATCAAGGAGAAATACCCAGACATTACCGTTCTGGCTTCTACCGTGGAGCTAACCTTCCCCGGCGATGCCGGCGGTGACTATCACTTATATGACACTCCAGATAATTTCGTCTCGAAATTTAACTATTTCGACCAGTTCAGCCCTGACCACCCGATCTTGCTCGGTAAGCTACTAAATTTCAACCACAGTTACAGCTACTGATATGACCAGGTGAAATCGCCACGATCCAGCTCAACGGCATCCCAATCGTATGGGGTGGCTCCGCACACTTCTCCAAGTATCCATGGTGGATCGGTACTATTGCAGAAGGTGTCTTTCTTCTGGGAGCTGAAAGGAATGCCGACAAGGTCCTTGGAACGACTTACGTGAGTTTGATTTTCCTTTGTTGCCCCCCGTCACGAGAGACATCAACTCACATCCGTTAGGCCCCATTCTTCATGAACCTCGCCAACTATCAATGGTCGCCTACATTCATCGGCTTCAACGCAAATCCAGATGAAACCGCCCTTTCAACTAGCTGGCACCTCTACGAGGTGCATATTCATCCCCAGTAGCATTTAAATGTCCGGACTAACCAGAAAAAACTCTAGCTCTTCGCCCACAACACCATAACCAATACCCTTCCCACGACATCCAACAGCAGCTTCGGACCTCTCTACTACGTTGCCGGTCAAGACAATACCACAAACTCGCACATCTTCAAGGCAGCCGTCTACAACAGCACAGCCGATGTACCAGTCTCCCTCACCTTCGACGGTGTTAAGGCCGGCACAAGCGCCCAACTGACCGTGCTAACGGCAGCGGACCCATTCGGCATGAACGAAGTTGCAAGTGCCAATATCGTTGACAAGATGACATCCACGGTGACAGCAGGAGACAATGGCGTGTTCGACTTCAGCTTACCGAACCTGAGCGTGGCTGTGCTGAAGACTGAATAGGTATTTTAAGATAAGGATGGATTATTTGTTACCTATTTTACGCGAGTAGAAGATAAAATAGACAGACACAACCTTGGAAAGACAACGTCACAAACTGGCGACTTCTATTCCAGGTATGCCCATCATGGAAGTACTGTTAACTCATGTTTGTAGAGTGCCCAGTCTATTTATTACCAAGGACAGGACATCGCTCCCGTTAATAAAATGTACTCCTAGGGATATATCAGACTTCGGCGGGGGACTCAGCTTTTACCCTAAGGGTTGGTGCTAGGAATGGTTCCTGAATCTAGTACTCAAGGCTAAGCTAGTAGTGTCTCTTGTAGGTAATAAATAGGTCACCACGGTAAGAGTCCAAGCTATGGGGAGTCGACCACTAACAGTGAAGATGCAGCCGCCCACTCACTCTTTCCGGCCTTAGCACTTTCCCCACTACAATACAATGCGATTGTTGGACTCTGCCACATACCCCAAGGCCTAAATCAACCTTACAGCTTAGTCTCACCTTCTGTGCATCATTAGGTAAGGATGACCTGGATAGCTTGAATGTTCTTCTGCGAGACTTTTTCCAGGCGCGGTGCTGGCATTTCACGCTTGTTCGGAACGACACCAAGATGCGGAAAGTATGCCCACACCGATGGGATTACGAGATGCAAATTCTTGTAAATTGCTTGGGATTCGGTTCCTCCGATGGCCTAGGTCGATTCAGTGCTTGGAACCCTTGCTAGCCCCGCAGTAGCAATCTCCAGTAACATAAAACGAAGGTTGTCGCGGCGGCTGTGTCTGAGACACTGAGCCAATAACAATGCGATTCAGATTGACATTAGGTAGTGCTGTCGCGATTGACAGTCTCACATGGATTCCGAAGAGGGTCGCACACTAGCATACGCTGTCAGCCTTGCTTCCTCCGCTCGGTCTCCACCGATGGCGGTTAGGATGATTGCCCTTAGTATATCTCCCACCCCCCTGGGGCACGTCTTTTCCACGGATTTTAGTACAACTCAACTAAGCAATGGAACAAGTAGTGGCCACCGGAAAACCGAATGTTCTCGACAAAACTGGGCTATGTCTGCTATCGCTGGATGGTGGCGGAGTGCGAGGGCTTTCAAGCCTCTACATCTTGAGACACCTCATGAACCGACTAAGCCATGAGCGACCGGACCGTGGACCGATCAAACCCTGCGAGGTATTTGACCTCATTGGTGGTACAAGTACCGGAGGTCTCATTGCGATCATGCTCGGTCGCCTGGAAATGAGTGTGGACGATTGTATCAGCACGTATATCAAACTAATCAGAACGATTTTTGAGAGAAAGTCAAGATGGCCGTTGGGTCTTTCAGGCAATATCAAGTCTCGGTTCGATGGAGGCAAGCTGGAAGACGCTATCAAAGAGGTTGTGACAAGACATGGAGCAAAGGAGACAGATCTTTTCAATGACAAAGGCGAGCGCGGCTGTCGCGTGTGAGTTTTCCATCCGCTAACACAAAACATGATTCTAATAACGCCAGTTTTGTCTGTACCACTGCCCACGAAACGAAAGATATCGTACGTCTTCGGGATTATAGCTTGCCTACCAAGGACGAAGTCCCTGCCACCATCTGCCAGGCCGCACTTGCAACGTCAGCGGCTACTACATTCTTCGACCCTGTTTACATCGGGACGCGGAAGTTTGTCGATGGGGCCCTGGGCTCGAACAATCCGGTGGATGAAGTGGAAGGGGAAGCCGCCGAAATTTGGTGTCCTGGCACGGGAGAATTGAAGCCCCTTGTGAAATGCTTCATTTCTATTGGGACAGGGGACCCCGGGATATCACCGATTGAAGATAAGGCTTTCGATTTCCTCTCCAAAACCTTAGTTAAAATTGCCACCGAGACCAGTCAAACAGAGAAGAAATTCATAGCGAGGTGGGCCAAGCATTTTGACGAGAAGCGATACTTCCGCTTCAATGTCGAACAGGGACTGCAAGGTGTTGGATTGGATGAGTACCTTGAGCAAGGACCGATCGAAGCGGCAACGCATCGGTATCTTGATCACCAGACTCAGGCGTTTCGGGTGCGTGACTGCATCCAGAACTTGAAGCTCAAAGAGAGTGTGTACAACCAAGATTTCGCATAGAACACGACAATTACTTAGCTAATTCTGGGTAGGCGTGGCTGTGACCACTATCTCAAGAATCATTAACGTATGTAAGACAGTGTGAATCTCAATGTCGGCATCACATTCACACCATTTAGGGACAAAATGGGCAGGTTTTGACAAGACTTTACCAACGTATGTTTGTTTGTCCGGTGCCACATGTCTTCTCAATCTAAACGGTGTGTAGCTCCAAGATACATAGCGCCCTGGATTTGCCCTTTTCAAAGAAATCCGCTATTTGTGAGTCGTGCATCGGAAATTGCCGAGATTGATGAGATGTTGTCCGGTGAAAGGCGTTGTGAGCGCGTCGCCATTGTTGGACTCGGTGGTGTTGGGAAGACCCAAATCGCACTTGAATACGTTCACTCTCTGAGAGAACAACAGCCGGACTGTGCGGTATTCTGGATACCAGTGACCAGTGTTGAAAGCATGCTAGAAGCGTATCTAGAGATTGGTCAACAGCTGCAAATCCCTGATCTCGGGGAGGGAAAAGCAGGCATTCGGAGCCTGGTTCAACAGCGCTTGAGCCAAGAAAGTTCTGGTAAATGGCTGTTAGTGTTTGACAACGCTGACGACACCTCCATATGGACGGATAAGCCCGAAGATACGGCTGGCTCTGGTCGGCAAGCCGCATACTTGCCAAGGAGCAAGCATGGGTCCATTCTGTTCACAACCAGAAGCCACAAAACAGCAGTTGACTTGGCAGGAAGAAATGTTGTCAAGGTTAAACAAATGAACAACACCCTAGCGAAGAATCTGCTTGGGAAATGCTTGATTAACCGGAGTCTGTTAAATGATGAACCGGCGACGACTGATATGCTACAGAAGCTTACGAATCTTCCACTTGCAATTGTTCAGGCGGCAGCATTTATCAATAGAAACCAGATGACATTGCGCGAGTACATATCGCTCCTTGATGACACAGAGCAGAGTATGGTCGACATCCTTAGCCAAGATTTTGAAGATGAGGGGAGGTACGAGGAAGGGAAAAATCCCATTGCGACAACATGGCTCATTTCTTTTGAGCAGATCCGGAGCTGTGACCCGTTAGCGGCTGAGTTCCTATCACTTATGGCCTGTGTTGATTCGAAGAACATTCCGCAGTTGTTTCTTCAGCCGACACAGTCAACCATGCAGGCTGCGGATGCCATTGGGACACTGAAAGCTTTTTCATTTATCACAAAGCATGAAAACGGACAACTGTTGGACCTCCATCGCCTTGTACATCTAGCGACACGTAATTGGCTGCGGATGGAGGGTACCCTCACGGCGTGGACAATCAAGACGGTGGATCGACTGAATGAACTATTTCCTTTCCCGGGTGATGAGAATCGAGACTTGTGGAGATTATACTTACCACATGCTCGTTATGCTTTAGACTCTGCCGCGGAGGATAGCACATCAAGTGCGAAGATACATTTGCTATATATATTTGGAATTTGTGCCGTGAAGGATGGAAGATACGATGAGGCCGAAAAGGCTCTTGCCAAAGTAACACAAAATCGCAGAATCTGGCTTGGCACAGAGCATCCCCTTACCCTGGATAGCGAAACTTTCCTGGTTCTAGCGTATCTTCATCAAGGGCAATGGAAGAAAGCTGAAGAGCTGGGTATACAAGTACTCGGGACGCAGGAAAAAGTTCTCGGTTCCGAGCATCTATGCACACTGGCAAGCACATCTACCTTGGTAACGATATATATACGTCAAGAGCGGTGGTTAGAGGCTGAGAAGCTGGAACTACAAGCAATAAAAGGCTATGAGAAAGTCTTCGGTGCGGATCATCCAGACACTTGGTCATGCAAGGCCGCGCTAGCATCGATATATCATCAAAAGGGCAAATGGAACCAGTGCAGAAAGCTTTATGTGCAGATAATGAAAGGCCACAGGAGAGCCTATGGGATGGAGCATCCACGGACCCTGTCAAGCACAAATAATGTGGCATATATTTACACGCGTTTAAAGCTTCTGCGGAAAGCGGAAGCGTTACAAGCACAAGCATTGGAAACTAGCAAGAAGGTCCTTGGAGAAGAGCACCCACATACCTTGGCTGCCACGAGCAACCTAGCCTCAATATACTACCTCAGGCGCCGATTCAAAGATGCCGAGAAGCTGCAAATACAAGTCCTAAAATGTCACCAGAAGCTTTTTGGTGCAGAACATCCAGATATACCACCGCTCATGGTCGAGCTAGCTGGCACCTGGAACAAACTGGGCCGTGTCTCTGACGCGATTGAGCTTCTGGAAAAGTGTACACAATTAGAAAGAAAGGTCTGGGTTGCGGATTACCCGGAGACTCTACCATATGTTCTAAGACATGAGCGTAGACTGAAACGTTGGCAGGTCTACCGGCGAATGGTCGGTGGATCTACTTCAACGTAGTTGACGGCTTACGTGTATTTGAGAATGGGCACACATAGCTACATGTAATAGTTAGTCTCGATATTCTTAACCACCTGCCTGGAGATATCTCTTGACGTTTCTCTTCCCCCTCTCTCGTCTTGCTCTTCCCTTATAAAGTAGATTGGGCTCAATTATGCGTAGCGTGGAGCCTTCGGAACTCGAAAGGTGGTGCACGTAACCGACTCTTACCTTAGTAGCAGGCGAATAGAGTTGGGAACTGTTGTCTGCATTATGGTTATGTTGACCTAGAGGACATATAGTCCGTCAGCGGACAACTTAGCTGGGAGGAAGCGTTCCCAATCCTGAAAGCGAGGATTTGGCAATTACAATGAAATCGGCTCCCTTTGCTCCTGGATCCAACCCCTGTGAGTCCTTTCAATTCTATATTCAGGTTGCGCGTTGATTCATTAGGGTTTCCAGAGATCAGACGAATAGATCCGCAATGACAATGCCCGATCGGGTCCCCGCTCGGCAGCTGGAGGCCAATAATTTTATCGTGTGAACAAGAATAACCGAAGAGGGTGTGGATCCAAAACGCCATCAAGCATCAATCATGATACTTCTATCTATAGACTAGTAATGTCTGGATCCACGACATGGCAGTAGCAAATTTCCGCTCATTCATTAAATATTCAATCTCTTTCCCCGCAACCACATCTGCGTCCCTGCACACGGTCACATAAACGTATTGAAACACGATCACGTCCAATTGATCCAGAGCCTGACCGTTACAAAGCAGTGATGGATTCACCTACTCGCCAGTATGGCTCGGTTGAAGAAGCATCGAGAAACAATGCCGATGTCGAACCGGCCATCCGCCACGAGGAACAACCTCTCTTGCCTCAGGAGGACCTTTGGAAACCACCGAAAGGCTTCGTTTTGATACAAATCGGTACATAGTATTGCGCCCCCGATAACAAGCCTCGGATTGCTGACCAGTTGTCCCAGCGATCATGTCCAACGTCTTTCTCTCTGGCTTTGACGGCACTATCACGGCATCAACATATGCCGTTATTAGCTCGGAATTCAACGCGGCCAACACCGCATCATGGTTAACCACTTCGTATCTCATCACTAGTACAGCTTTCCAACCTCTTTACGGTCGCTTTTCCGATATCTTCGGGCGGCGCGTATCATTTTTCACCGCAACCATCACCTTTATGGTCGGTTGTTTGGGCTGTGGCATTGCTAAGAACATCATTCTACTCAATGTTATGCGAGCATTGACTGGCATTGGCGGTGGGGGCCTGATGACCATGGGTATGTTTAGCCTTTCTCTTGATTTTTCTCCAAGCTGTTACAGAAAAGCTGACTATATTCGCAGCTACGATTGTCAACTCGGATCTTATCCCGTTCCGACGCCGTGGCATGTACCAGGCCTTCCAAAATGGCATGCATGGCTTTGGCTCGGTCTGCGGTGCATCCCTTGGGGGTTCAATCGTCGATACCATTGGATGGCGTTGGTGCTTTCTGATGCAGGTTCCTGTCGGATTGCTCGCACTAGTCACGGGCCATCTGGTCATTCATCTTCCTAGAAAGATCGATTTTAACGAATCAGGTCAGGGCTTCCGAGCGATCTGGAAGCGCGTCGATATTTCTGGTGCATGTGTTCTCATCCTGGGCCTGTCCAGCCAGCTGGTAGGTCTGAGTCTGGGTGGAAACGAGCTTCCCTGGTCCAATACCTGGGTGACTATGTCACTCGTCGCGAGTGTGGTCCTTCTGGGTGCTTTCATGTTTATTGAAACGAAGACCTCCGCTATCCCGCTGATCCCCCCGAGAATGCTGAGAGGCCTCCTGCCAATTGCCACACAAGTCTCCAATGTCTGTGTCGGGATGGCGGCATATGCAGTAGGTAGACTCGTACCAATACTCAAAACAACGCTAACGTTAGTAGTTCCTTTTTACTCTTCCCTTGCTATTCCAGGTCATCCTGATGGAGTCCGCCGCGAAAGCAGGCGCAAGGTTGGCGATACCATCTCTCGCGACCCCAATCGGCGGCCTCATTGCGGGCATTGTCATGTCCCGCTGGGGCAAATTGGCCCACCTTGTGCGTGCGGGCGCTTTACTCATGTGCATTGGAAATTTCCTGGTGATGTCAATCCAGTTCAACGACGCTGGCTGGAAGTACTTTGCGTACGTCATCCCAGCCAGCCTGGGTCAAGGCATCGTGTACCCAGGCATCCTGTTCACGTTCCTTGCCGCATTTGACCACGCCGGTGCGTACAGTTCAATATCGCAAGAACGAGGGACCATGCTAACAGCTCCCAGATCATGCTGTCTCAGCATCTACGGTGTACCTGGTGCGCTCACTCGGCACCGTCTGGGGCGTGGCAATCACGTCCACGATCATCCAAAATACATTGCGCTCGGACCTCGCAGAGGCCCTGAGTGGAATACCAGACAAATGGAAAGTAACATCCCTTTCTTTTCGCCTAGCTGCTCGCTGAGCAAGAGCTGATCATTTTCGGTTTTACTTGCAGATTATCGATGATATCCGGCACTCGGTGTCGGCTATCCATAACCTACCCCCAGACATCCAGACGGCCGCGCGATTGGCCTACTATCGGGGCATCCGTCTGTCCTTCCTGGCCTCAGCTTGCTTTGGCTTTGTGGCTACTGTTGCTGCACTTTTTACCCGGGGTAAAGGATTGCACCGTGCCAGCAGTGCCTAAATCAACACCGGATTTCTTTTCCAAGTGCGGGGCAAATCAAGGTGCTAACATAGAAACCTTTAGTTGTATACATGAGATGAGCAGGGTGAAGGTAGGTCTTGACGGGGATATAGCGTGGAGGCGAGGTGCGCGCAAATGAAGGCGGAGCCTAGGTGCCGGAATTAGTTCCATTCCCTATTCTGGCTAGGGTATGGAAAAGTATTTTAGGAGTCAAGGGCGGCCTTATCAAAAGGCAACCTGTTCGCGATAGAGAGAATGATTGGATATACTCATTTGACTGAGTAAGCCTTATCAATGTCCAGAAGGATATTACAGTGGGCAGCAAAACCAGTTTCACCCTGGAAAGCAGTCTTTATTGTTTGTAAACGCCACAGCCAAGAACACTAGCTTCAAAATTATGTGGTTCTTGAATGTCTTGTGTTCGTTATGCAAAATACAAGCCCACAGGAACACGTGCCACCTAGGCATCACAAATAGTTCAATTCAAAAAGTGGTGGTGGCGGGTGAGTAACCATGACATGTCAACTGGATCATTATGTTGGATACAGTCTAGAAACTCTCATTTCTAGCAGCAAGGGGAAAACATATACATTCCCTGACCATTCGAGGCTCTCGTTTTAAAGAGTGTCAACCGAAAACACCATAATATCTCGGATTTGGTCCTCCAGGCCAAGGAATCAGGATTCAGCCACCAACACGATTCTATTTGAATACGAGCTTACTACATTGCTTTATAATCAAGCCATATCACAGATTTCATCGTGTGCATATCTCTATGATCAGAATAGCTGACCAGCTACATATACAAAGGCAGGAAGATCCAGTGGGTTACTAGAAATTAAACCTCTGCTTTTCATTGATTCGGATCACCTACTCATAAGCAAATCGACCGATCAAACCGTAGTTCTGACCATTTAACAAAGAGATTAGAAAATATGACATAATGTGATATGAAGATTTTAGATGCACTCATTCAATAACATATGATCATATGAGATGAACGAAATCCGTCCATTTGCATGGCTAAGAGCAAGAAGACTACCGTTCAACGCCAAGCACGTTTCACGGTACTCCGAAGGAAGCCACAGTATACTTTTACCTTGAAGACATATCCACTGATGGTCTTTTATCGATACATCAACCATTTTTTCAGACCAAACCCAACTGGAATGGCCGACAAGGGTCTGGCGTAGCTCGTCTGTACTGAGATCCCAGAGCTTGATGGTCTCGTCAATAGAGCCGGATGCCAGCAGCCCACCATCGGGTGAGAAGGTGGCAGACCAAACCGGTTTCGAATGGCCCTCAAGGATCTGTAGCTCTGCACCCCATATCTCTTCAACTTTAGGTAACTGGGGCCAACTGGACAGCTCTTTATCAAAATTTTCTTTCTACCCGGGTTCCTGGCAGGCATTCCTCATGCTGATTTTCGTAAGAATCATACGCTGCCCCCTGCGCAGTCTTCAACTCTTTAAGTTCAAGCGTTTGTACAATATACTTGGTCGTTTGATTCAAAGCTCTGAGTAGTGTAATTAACTTGGCAAATTGTTGAATAGTCAAAGGAAGACATCATACCCCTGAGCATCGCGAATTTCGTTTGCTATTCTCATCAGGCTTTCTACCCCTTCAGCCAACCTGCTTTCCGTCTCTGTAACTCCTTGGCCGTCAGCCTTGTGTAGAAGGACCCTGCAGTAGGCAGCTGCAACAGCCACTGCATAACAATGCCAGCCATCTTGCTTGTGAGTGTCGGCATAGTCACAAATCCCTCGGACTATCAAACAAGGTATTTCATCCATAATCCCAGCTGCCTCCATTTCATAGAATACTTTCAAACAGATATAATATTAACTTGTAGCTTCTGATTTTGATTAAGAAGATTGCATAAAGAAACTTAAAGTACTTATAAGCAAGTTTCCTGTCCTCAGCATATATACAGGAAACCTTCAGTGAGAGGTTAGGATGGTGAGCTGAGCAGACAAGAAATTTGCTTTCTCGACAACCGGTACAAAACTACCCCAGTGGCACATATCATAGTCGGAAGAAAATCCGGATTAATTTAATTGAGAATGGGATCTAATAAATTAAATATATATTGACATGAGAGGACCTCCAAACATAATCTCTCCACAAGCCATTACATTTGCCCATGCTTGTGGTTAATGTGGATCAACCCTCTCATGTTTTGGTTTGTTTGCATAATCCATGGTCTAGAAACACTCCAAGACCGTGCAAGCATATAAAAACACATGGTTACAGTATTCTAAGTATGCTTATATGAAAGTCATTTTATGTGCACTCATCTTTGAAGCTAGCGTCTTGGCTGTGGCGTTCAGAAAAGAGAAGAGTATGTTCGATAGTGAAACTGGTTTTGCTGCCCACTGTAAATCAGCCACAACTATCTTCACTAGATGCATTCCGCGATGCGGAGAAATCCCATACCCTCGGGATTTAAACATATCCAATGGAACCTCGAGTCTCGGAACGAGCCAGCGATTGATAAACAAGAGGATGCTATTGAACCTTATCTGGGGTCTGAAAATGCGGGGAAGCTCTGATTAGGGAAGGATATCCACAGCCCTGAATGGTCTCGCTAAACGCTCTGTATATCATCCTCAACGTCGATTTGGCGGCAATTCCGTCCTCATTCCGCTCTAATGATGTATGAGTCTGACTGGGGGAATTCTTCTGCCTGTCAAAACGCATGTCGACCCCATGCTGATAAACAAGGTTCGGAATTCGATAAGCGTTCCGACTATCGCTCTATCTGTAGATAAACTGCGATATCGTTAGTAATGCCTGTATACCGTGAAGCCCTAATATCAACACCATCAACTGCATACTCTAAATATCTATCATAATCAGTATGCAGACAACGTAAAAGAAATACTCTCACTCCCCTTGCCGGTCCTTCATCCAAATCGCCACAAGAACAATATGGACAAAGAAGACCTCAAACACAACCATGACTTCTCTGCTCCCTCAATCGAACTCTCCAACGGCCATGTCGCCGTAACAGGCCTCCCCAGCGCGCCGTTGAGGCGTAAATTCAGCATCCTCAACATTATTGCTGTAGGTTACAACATCACAAACAGCTGGATTGCGATCGCTGCCAGTTTCGCCATCGCCGTTCAGTCCGGCGGTGCCGTGACCCTTCTATACGGAATCATCCTCGTCGCTGTCGTTATGCTCTGCACCGGGTTGACGCTCGCTGAGCTGGCCAGTGTCTATCCCACCGCTGGCGGGCAGTACCACTTCACATCCATCCTAGCTACGAGTCGATGGAGTCGCAGCTTGTCATACGCGGTTGGGTTAGCCGCCGTATTTTCCTGGATCACACTCAGTGCCTCTATCGCACTGTCCTCGACAAATGTGCTCATGGCAATTATCATCCGCTGGCGGCCGGAGTATCAGCCAGAGACCTGGCATTACTTTCTTGTTTACCAGGCCATGAATGCTGCGATGGTTCTCTACAACGTCTTCCTTACCAATAAGACCATATGGGTATATAACCTAGGCTGTACGTTTCCATCTTACTTACTTCCACCCACAAGAAAACTACAAAGCAACAAGTCTAACATAAGAAGCATAGTCATCCTCTCCCTCGCTACCTTCTTCGTCATAACAATTACCTGTCCCGCCCGTTCCACCACCCAAATCGCCTCCTCGCACATCTGGACGCAATTCGCCAACGGCTCCGGCGGCTGGCCAGACGGCATCTCCTTCTTAACCGGTCTTTCGACACCCCAATTCATGCTCTCCGGCCTAGACGCAACCCTCCACCTTGCAGAAGAATGTCTTCAGCCTGAAAGAATCGTCCCCAAAGCCGTCGTCATCACCGTCATAGTCGGATTCCTAACTGCATTTCCCTTCTCCGTCGCCATTCTCTACAGTTACAAAGACATCGAACTCTCTCTGTCATCACCAACAGGGTAAGTTCCCCCTACCACCCAAAACCTACGAACCAAGTATATAGCAAAAAAGAAAATTAACAAAAAAATAGATTCCCAATCTACTTCATCTGGGAAAAAGCCACCCACTCCCCCGCAGCCGCAACAATCTTCATGGCCTGCATGCTCACCGTCTCCATCGTAGCCCTAAACGCAGTCCACCAAACCGCCTCACGACTAACATGGTCCTTCGCCCGCGATGAAGCCCTATTCTACTCCAACAAACTAGCCGCCGTCAATCCCACCCTCGGCGTCCCCATCTGGGCCACTCTCCTAGATGGACTATGCGTGCTATTAGTGGGAATCATCTATGTCGCTTCCTCTAACGGTATTTTTGTTTGCCTAACTTTTCCATCCATCCATCATTCTCGAAGAAGTCGAAGTGATGCTAATGTACTGCCTTGCACTTTAAAAACAGCCTTCAATGCCTTCATAGGCACCACTGTCATCCTCGCCCAGATCTCCTACGCCATCCCCGCCGCACTTCTCCTCTACCGTCGTCGGTCAACAGATTATCTTCCCTCGTCAAGACCATTCAAATTACCCAGTGCCGTCGGCTATATCGTCAACACGATGACGATCGTGTGGGCGGTGGTTTTGACCGTCTTCTTTACGTTTCCGGCTGTGTTGCCCGCTACGGGTGAGAATATGAGTATGTATATCTTTCGTTGGTTGTGGTTCCTTCTTCCCTCTTTCTTTTGCCTACTGTATCCTGGCATACATAGTAATACGGTACTAATGGTGATATGTAGATTATGCCTCAGTCGTATTAGTGGCGATGTTGATCCTAGGTATTGCGAACTGGTTCGCATACGCGAGGAAGCATTATCATGGGCCCAGGTTGGAGTTATAACCTTGCAGTTTAATGACATGTACATATATACGAATTGATGCTGACGATCGATGGCTGCTTCCTTGTTTTGTTTTCCGGGCTGCTTAGTAATGATGGTTCTGCAAGTTAAGGCCCATTATTATATATCCTTTAAACGAGCGTCAGTGACAGACTAGACACAGTTTCACGGCAAGGAGAGCTAGCTATATTGAAAACCAAGGTTGCTTCTTACTATTCTATTTCAACCACTTCTTTCTCAGTGGTCAATCTAAGAATGTGAAGCAAGAGTATGACCCGATCTTACCCTAGGGCCAGTTGTCCGGAGCGAAGTACAGCAACACTTGGATGAAGGGTAAGATGAGGAACTTGTCTGCCATGCATTAGTAGACATATTTGTGGTGCTGTAGAAGGCCGGCGATGAATATGAATCCAGTCTCGGATCGTAGGCAATTTTCACATTGTTTGGTTTCATGGTATTTCTGAAGGTATCGCGTCATTTGTCTATCTTTTCGGAAGTATATTCCATTCAACATCTAATTCGAGGAAGGGAACATTGTCTGATAGTGAAGTTTGGCGGCTAGATCGACTGGGCACTGCCACCTTAGACAGAAACCGAATCTCCTCCGAACGTATAACAGAATTATGGAATGAACATGTTCTCTCGAATCAAACTCCCAGGCCTAGCTTTCTACTAAGTACCTTCTACCGATGACCAACCAGAGCCATACGGCTCTGTAGAGGAAAATAAGCCGTCATCAGCTAAGGCCCAATCAAAATCGGCCAGAAATTGGTCATCGAAAAGAACTGGTTCCTGTCGCTCCGTCAGACCATGTGGGGCGTTTGCCATGGCTCGGCTACAGTCTCAAGTGGAGTAGACTCCGGATTCGAAGCGTGGTAAAATCACTACGATCGAGTTTGCGGAACGCCTTTGTGCTGTTCCAAAGTTGGTTCAGAATGATGGACTGTTTTGGCTGGGATATCATTGTTCTGGATAGACATCTGTTTAAGAAGATTAATCGCGCTGAACAGACAGGGTTTAGCGCTTTCAAGATCCAAGCCATGTACTGTGGTGCCTTTGAGGATGCCCAGAAGGGCTAACGAGGCGAGTAGTGTCCCAATGAACACCTTCACAGGAGCTGTTGCTAGGCTTGTAAGGTTCGGGCTCGAGTCTTGAACGATCTCAATAAGAGTGCAGCGGTAGTGAGGAGATGCGGAAGGCAATTCGTTGATAACAAGGTTTGATTCTTGAAAAAGTGAAACACTGAACAGTTAAAGGACAGGCGACTGTCTGAACCTTGTCATGCGTTAGATGATAGTGAGATTCGCCGGCCCAAGTTTGGGGAAGGTCGATATTGCCGATCTATCAGTGCCTCTAGATCTGTGACCTGCGCCTCAAACGTACGCAAAGGAATGTATAAAACTCTCTCTTGCTCTAACGAGATTGTCCACACTCAGATTTCTAGTACGGCTGCGCAACGAGCGACCAGTTCCTGGCACTTCCTCTCCAGAACTAATGACGGCGATAACTTCTGAAACAAGACCTTACGTTACCCTGAGTCCTGCTCCAATTCCATGAAAGAACGAGGAGAGTGTCCCTTGCTGGCACAAGCCCTAGAATCTGTCAGCGTCCCATTCGTAGTGTATTGATTTGCACATTACCATTGGTATACAATGATACAACGCACCCAAAGCTCAGTTCGTCATATTAGTTCCGCTTCCGACGGCGTTAAGAATTCTTTTCTTGGTGAATTCGTGGCTAGACATACGGATATGTAACCCGTTCTGCATAGCAATGTGCAACAGCATACCACTCAATGCGAAGGTAAATTCGGGTCTTGTATTATCCTTTGGTATTGGCCATCTCAGAACAAGCAGCAAGTCCTGGATAATATGCCACGGGGCGAATTAAGATACGAGTGACAACAAAGCCATTTCTGTGATGCTACGCGCAAGGACCGTCAGTAATGTCGGATTCTTAGGGTAGGTTCTGCATGCAACACAGATCACAGCCCAGAATAAAAACGGACATTGTACATAGTATGCATTGGGGGTGGTCATTGGATCCAGAACGGGCAGAAACTGAGCATATTTGTCAAAGAACCTGAAGCACTATTAGGAGACATGGCAATGTCTCGTGAAATATATACGCACAGTTTAAAGATCCCATTTATCTCTTCTCCAATGACCTCGATATTGTTTAGCGTACGGGAAACGGTAGGACCCTGGGCCTCTTCTGCTGGGACGTATTCCAATTGTGGAGGGGGCAGTCCTAGAGAGACAGAATGGATTGCGATTTGAGTGCAAGAGGCCGGAGACAACTGAGACTGTGGAGTTAAGTGCAGAATGTTCTTCGTTTCATTAGAATGCCCGCCCATATCTGTCGCAACTCATCCGTCTCCTGTTCCATTTCAGACAGTCGTCTGGTTCCGTTAGTGCCAACGTGGACTTTCGATTATGAATAATTGAGCCAGCCAACTCACTGACGTTTATGTTCTTTGCGAAACGGATCGGAGAGCATGCACTGCGCGTTCATCTTCAGACACCTGGTGCATGGTCGACCAGGGTTAAGGCAGGCATCACATTTAGCTTGTGTACACGGAAGTCAGTGGAAAGGGACTAAACAGATTAAACAAGAGACTTCAGTCGTAGAAGCAAGAATGAGACGATGGTGCAGGTTGATTTAATTTTTGCTGCCTGCACTCCGTGTAAGCTTTCTTCCCGCGTTTCGGTGGACCTCTGGTGTGTGGGCAACTGTCTTGCAACAGGATTATAGAGTTGGATTACCCATACCTTGTCATTCTGATCGACCATACCTCGAGGAACTGCCCGTACAATGAAATGCATAGCAAGCAGCGTGAGTGGCGAGAGCCAACGACGAAGGAAATTTGAGCGGAATGGGGAAAGAACGTAGCGGAGACAACAGCATAATCACCGCAAAGGTCACTAGATCTCCGGCGTACAGTACATACTACACCTAACGAATATAAAGGGCTAAAGAGCAATTGAAAGCGTTTTTAGATTTTGGAATACTTATCACCGCGAGGATATACATTAATTTCATGAACAAATACACGATAATGGAGACCAGTCTGAAAGTAAAGTCGAGCATCTTATCACCTGCTATTTAGGGTATGGCGGAACCGGTATGCCATATAAGACAAGCTGGCAAATAATTGGTTCGACACCCCGGTACCAGTAAATGTGTCTGCGTCAACATTGAATCTTGTCAGAACTATGCAGGAAAAAAGGTAGTTTTCTTTTTTTATTATCTAGAAAGATAGGCCTTCTAGGTGTTGTTTATATACAAAGTGCGCTAACTAAGCTAGGTAGGTTTTGCCTGAGGCACTCTAGGTGCCAACAAGTCTCACTACTTTCAATCTGATTGTCTATTCTGCTGATCTATAAGAAGAACGGTGGAGAGATGTTGACTGTTCGACACCAAATCACCTATAATTGGAACACATGGTATAGTGTGCCCTAAATCAGGAATGACCCATTTATATATTTCAAGTGTTATTCAACCATTTCGAGAGGCTTCTTAACTATCCAAAAGCAAAAACAAAAACATATCTTTCGAATTAAGGGGAGTGTTATGGAGTGACAGATAAGCTTGACCACTAAGGAACGGACATAGCGCTAAGCATGCTACAAGGAAGCCAGGAGTCAGGGGGCTATTTACTCTAGCTCACAGATACACTCCCTGATCTCCTAAGCATGACGATCATTGACCACAGTAAACAGAAACAATTCCGATTTCGTTCCTCTTCAATCGATCGGTTGTGCTAGGTCACCTGAATGGTCCCGCTAATGCCGCGAGTGACACAAGCCCTGTATTGCTGTCTATGAGAGCTTATAGCCACAGGGTTGCAGTATGGCGTATGATCGCCATACGCCATCCAAATTACGAGTTGAACCACCTTTGCCTCATTGCGCAGCTTCCCGATCCATCAAATGTCGTAGCTCGGTTTCCCACATGGAGGGTGCTCAAGTGATAGGGAGAGAGTCACGACATCGTGACCGATGATCAAGGAAGCTTTCCGGGTTCACCGTGCGATTCTCCGGCATACTGCCTGCTGGAGGTTTCACGCTTTCGTGAGCTTAATGATGCTTTTGTGACTAGCATATCGACAAGTAACTTGTTCACTGCGATTGGGTAGCTCCATTCCAAATATACTACCGACATGGTCAATTAGCACGTAGATTGGCCGCTGGTTGTGGCGTCATCGCAGCGAACAGTATGATGATGAAGGCAAGCTGTGGGACAACATCCGATTATCTAGAGAGAGGATACTACCTGAGGCTATTGTTCGACTCGGTTACATGCCTCGACAAATGCTCGGTTGTCCCCGGCTATCTAGTTAATTTATATTTAGAGGAGAGAGCTGCAATAATAGATGCTAGCTAGTCATACCCACTCGAGAAGCATGTGAGATCTATGAAGAGCATTAGAATATGGAATAAAACTGATCTGTTCATACATATTGAAAACAACTGAGCCATAGCAGCGGGCGTTCATGTATCTACGGTTAGGCGGGGCTACCAGATCAGTCAATGATCCCATGGTACGAGATCAACCTTGTCCAAGTGGCCAGCGAGCTACAGCTTTTTCCCATATACAGGATTTATATTCATAAACTTGATATTGATTTTGCCCCATCTGTCTACTTCAAGTTATATCGGGCAAACGCATTTACAATGACATCACCACCGCAAACGCACCAAATAGTGGCGATACGTAAACAACAATCTACTCATCATGATATGTCGCTCAATAATAAAAGCAAATAAGTGATTCATTGCTTGTTCCTGCAGTTGTTCTAAACTGCCTAATATGAATCTCGACTTACCCTCGGTCTCTGAGCTGAAACGCGCCGCAGAGTGCGGACAACGCATCACGCCCGATGACGCTAGGGCCATATCTCAGACAGAAAGGGAGCTGTCCGGAGAAGGACTTACCACAGGAGGACCAGCAGGTTTGTGATGATGAGCAACAAAAAAACGTTAGATTAATATTGAATCGTATACTAGCGACCGCACAGAGCCTGATGTTGAGGCAGATGAATTTTGATGCCAAGATGGATGATCTTGCGAGAAAGCCGCAGAGTCATATCACACAGGAGGATGCCCTAGAGTTTCAACTTGCAGAGGTAGCATTGAACTAGAAGATGCAACTTCACCGATCTCCTCTGACAGGCAATCTAGGGTCGTGCTTTTAACAAACCTCCTGGCCCAGTCTCGGTGAGCGCTCAGGTTCGATCCATTGCTGAACGGAACGAAACTCTTGGGCTGCCAGCAGTGCCAGCGAGTGGTCCAGTCTTCGTGACGAAAGATGATGCAAGGGACGCCCAGCGAGCTGAGGCACAGATCTACGGTGGACAGAATCCAAGGGGCGGTATGGCAGCACAGATGCAAGTGAGTGGCTCTTGCTCAGCATACATCGAGGTAGTTTCTCTTGGCCTGGAGGCTAATGGCAGCAGAGTGCGGCAGATAAGTTGGAGAATGCCAAACAAGATAGCTCGTAGACTGGTCGTATGTAAAAAGACTGTGATACTAAAAGTTGATTATGTCCCAATTGAATACCAATCTGCTTGATTTGTCATTTACAATGTTGCGAGTTCTTCTTTTCCAGTTTCCCAACTCAGTAATGATTGGTTTGTTCTAGGGAACACTATGAGTTCTCACGAAAGTGACTACGCCCAATGAGTATTTGCTCAACACGCCGCCATTCTGATTAAATATATAGTAGTGTCTCGAAGGATCTCCTACTTGTCCGAGTATCGGCAGATGAACATGGTAACGGGGAAGACTGTAAGGGAGCAGCCTCTCACTATATATGTCGACATACGAGTAGAGTCGTTGATCTTCACCCGCAGACGGGGCAGTAAGTATCAAGCCAAAGGCACTAAACGTGCTAAGCAGGAATAAGTCAATGGAGGTCAAGCCAAAGCCCGTAGGCTACATACTGTACTTTTGTGAAATTGAAATCTGCGAATGTGAGGGCCGAACCTTGTTTTTTAAAAAAATTATCTGAGATTAGCCAAATCTCGGAGTCTCAGGCGAATGGCATTTTGCACTTCCTACAGCGGTGCCGTCGACGAATGCCGATAGGCGTAGCTCAAAAGCGATAGGTTCTTGAGGTGCCACAGTACGGCAGCCTTGATACTGGGATCCTTGGCAGGACGCCTGATTTATTAGACTGCATATGCAGGTGGTGCATGAGAACGCAAGATTATGCAGTATATTGAGGCCTTCAGAGAGTCCACATTGCTTGAAGCATGGTGTTTGGACCATGCGAAAACACGCCCCTCAAATAATAATGGACTTCGACCGACGATCCGTGTGCTTCTCCCCACGTTAATACGGGAAAATTCAGCCCATCATACAATTTGCTTTTTTCATTGAATCAAAAGGGAAGTTGTGGTATATGGGTCTGGGAATCTATTCTCGGGTTAGAGCATGACAAATTGTTGCATAAGAGAACAGCATCCGCGGGACAAAGTTTGCGACCGGCTGAATTGGTTTGCTCGGGATCCATCCAAAGATGACCAAAGCTCTTTCCAAGTGGGGTTTTTCCTGCGGACCAAGCCCTGGATTGTGTGGGCTGTATAGTTACGTTCCATGAATTAGCTGCTGTTAATGTTGAGTATTGGGGGTCTCCGGCCAAATGTTGGAGTCAGCCAAACCCCACGCGTTAGCAGTGGCATACGGTCTGTATAGTAGCACGCTATAAACCAATAATAAGCCAAAAATTCAATTAAATTGAAAAGAGAGGGAGGAAGAGAACAAAGAACCTTGATACGTGTAGCCTGAGGGAACGTGACTGCTGCCTTAATCAAGGTTCACCCGTGACGCAAGAGCCCTGAAGTTGCCCCTCCATTCGCATGGTGTTTTTTGTGTCCCTCCACTTGGTTACACCGCAATGACAAATTCCCGGGTGGGGATTCCCTTCCACCCATTTCGTCAAGCATTCCCAGAGTTGAGTAGGAGCTAGAAGAGTCGATAAGACACAAACGTAGAAGGTGAGGTGATCTTAACTCCCAATGGGGGGCTATAAATACCCTCTCCTGGGCCATTCTCCTCCCAGGGTCCTCAACACATGGGCACCTTGATCGCATCCAATTAGATTCCTTAATTCTTATTTCCTGATATCAAAATGCCTTTGACCGGCCACTGTCTCTGCAAAGCCGTCACCTACTCGGTTGACGTTGACCAGCCCGCCCTGACCGCATACGACCATTGCGATGATTGCCAACGCCAGAGTGGCTCGACTTATTGTATGTCCCTTCCGCTGGATATCGAGGGACAGAGAAAGAATTGTCATCAGCTAATTGTTCTCCTACGTTACAGCGCTTGTTGCGGTAGTCCCCAAGGATAAGCTCCAGATCAAGGGACCAGTCAAGAGCTGGGCAGGCAAGGGATCTTCCGGCCACGCAGTTCACCGGATCTTCTGCTCGGAATGTGGTTCCCCAATTGCCCACGACCCAGATGCTGCCCCGGAGATCATCGCTATCAAGGCTGGAACCCTTGATACCGAAATCAAGAAGAACCTTAAGCCGGTAAGTACTCCTACGGAGTCCAATGGATAGTCTAAACTTTTTCGCTCCCTGTGCTAACATGATCCGTTTGCTCAGGACACGGAGATCTGGACGGTTAGCAAGCTTCCGTTCTGCCAGGAGCATCTCGCAAAGCCCTTCAAGCACATGCCGGAGTAAATATTCTCCATAGAGATTTTATGTTTTTTGGGATGCGCAATGATATTATTCATGTATAGTGTATGATTATCTAATACCTAAATTGAAATCATACTCTCTGTTTTTCTTCTTTTTTTTTTTTTGGCTCGATGCGTGCTGCCCTTAGAATAGATATGCACTGTATGGTACTCCTGAGAAGCGCGACCGTTGGATATCCTGCCTATATCAATTCTTCAATCCTTTAACCAGAGAGATGGTCTGCCCTAAGTCACGAAGGTCATACCATATGCACGCTCTAGTGCGACTGACCGGCATTGTATCTGTTACCGCTAGATGGAACAAAGCTCGAGCAGTTAAGAAAGTGTGAAAACTTAGATACAACTTGCGGAGGATTTGATCATCCGTGCTAGAACAATTAACAATATTGCATGTCCTCAGGAGTTCTCATTGGCAGATTTAAAATTTTGTTCAAGGGATGAGATCTCTCATTCAGAAGTGCTGGTTTCCCTGTCGACGTCAAGAGATGTAAGGGCCCAGCAGCCAGTAGAGACAAAGCTGATCATGTGGCTGGTGGCCGGAGAGTACACGGCAGGACTTTAGAGTACCACAGGTGCAGAGCCAGCTATCAATTTCTCGTACGACCAATTTCACAGCCCGATTATGCATGGCCTAACAGTCTCAGTGATTATGGCGGGGGACTGCTCTTTTCTCGCGGCTACACCTCGGCACAAATATGCAATAGTGATTTCAAAGACTTTTGTATATCCTTGCCTGCGGTACGTACCTTCTACTGAGATGTCACGGGATGAGCTTTGTTCTGCGAGCTCTTCGAGTGTGTCTAATCTTGATCTTTAACACCGCAGAAAAAGAGATAGTAAAGCAGGAAGCTCACACAGCAAATGTTGGCTGTTTCCGCGAGCGTACAGAAATCAAATCAAGCACTCCCGCAAGCACCCCTCGTGGTCTTGTACTTGCTTTAAAAATTGGCGATAAGGGTATAGAAGGATGACGTCCGCCTAACTACTCTCTATGACTGGCCTTACTCCGTGTTTGGCATATAACCCAGAGGTATTTCATGTCTCCGCAAACACAGGCACCTACCAAAAAAGCTTTCACAGCGTCGATCATGCAATCATCCGCACTGTTGCATGCAGAGTATGTTGTCAATTTGGTCCCGCCAACGATCATCGGGAGGGGGTGAGATATCCGCGGAGAAGGCGTGGTAGGAGTGTTTATTCAACTTGAAAGGCCTGGTCGATCGGGTTATCAGTAGCCCAGTTCCAATGAAACCCAACCCCACCCCTTACTTCCGGCGGGTCCCCATGCTCGACGTCAACCACAGGATGACTTTAACCGCAAATTCAGCATTGGCCACGTCACCCTCGCTCACAGACCCTATCAGCCTCGTACGAAACCCTCCACTCTGGTGCTACTGAGCCCGCCTAGTGTAGTTTTCGGGGGGATTGGGACCTCAGACAAGGTTCCCGAATGTGTCGGAGAGGCGAAAAAAGGGGGACGGAAGTTATTCAGCTGCGGATACCCGTCATGTAAATGCTTCGACTACAGAATCCGGCAAGGCCGCTCAATCTTCCAAGACCTATACCTACCCTCGAATAAGCTTTTGAAAATAGCCGAGCGTATCGAGCAAGTGGCTTCAGCGGACGACTACTTCCGTAGCAGGGAACTGTACCCTAACACCGAATCTTGCGGCAATTTGCCTTCCTGGGATTGTGAACTAATGCCCTACAATTCAACACTTCCCACAGTAAGCTAACCCGAGTGTAGCGGATTCAACCAAGATATACTTCCAGCTGCCATTTTAGCACATGCCATTGTAGCCCATTAGCGGGAATACATTGCCAGCGCGATACCGAAGTGCTTTAACACATGTTAGTGACATGCGGGATGTCGTTGCGCCTATGGCACATCATTTCCATAGCCGCCGGCCTTAACGCCCGTTCTCAAAGTATTCTCTTCCCGTGTTATGTCCTGTTCTTCATGCGGCACTGGGGTAGTACCTAGATAGTAGGCGATCTTTAGGCTTTCAAGCGTCTCGTCCAGAGTTTTATCCATACTTCTGGTGTTCCTATCTTCATAGACATGTCAGGCGATCGTCGAAGAGGACTCAGTTTCTACACTAGACCTTAACTGGTGCTGCATCTCTAGTACATTTTGACTCAACCCTATCCTCAACCTCTCTCTTAAGAAGCCCAGTCTTTGAAAGCTACCATGTCATAATACCGAACATATCATCTCTACTCCAATCCGTCTATGGTCCCGGCGATTAAAATGGGCATAAGCTTGATTCCAGCGGGCATTGGCCCAGCGAAATTCCACGGACTAGGGGTGGATTGGAAATACCTATCGGACAAGAACTAAGCCACAGTTTGTGTCTTTAGTCTAGTCCTATATGTTTATATTTGCTGTAGAAGGAGCTGAAGATAATATAAAAAGCGATACAATGCCCTCCTTTGTCTCTCTCTCTCTCTCTCTCTTCTTTGGAACTTCACAAAAAGCAAGCTAAGCTTAGAGGACAAGGGACGATGTCCCTCAATCGCAACCAGCACCCAGATACCGGATCGAACGGCCACAACTGCCGACGGAGCTTGAGCTCTGGCATTGTACCACCCTCAGTTAGATAACACAGTACCTAATAGAATGACGCCACAGGTCAGATACGCGTGGAAATTGTTAGCTAGACCTCATGGTTCAAACAATTCAACCAATAGTCCTCATATCAAAAGAAGCTATACACACTCCTTATACCCCATCTTCTCTTTGTTAGCGACCAAGTCCAAGATAACCCATCGCCCGCACAACAGCTTAACCCCCTATGTACGATATCCTGATACAGACCGGATTCATTCAGGAGATGCACGGTCAAAGTCTAGCATAGCCATTGTTAGCATCTCAAGAGAGCAATGAAGAAATATAATAACAAGATATAGAAAGGACCGATCCTCTCACATAAGCATCCTTGGACGGATTCAAAAAGTATTAGCCTACCTCCTCTTGGTAGACAGCTGTATTACATTGGTACCAACCAAATATGAGCCCCATTATCCCCAACGAAGGAATCCAGCAAGAAGCTACACCCAGAATGCATAGCCGACGGCTTCGGCAAAGATGAAGACTGCAGCAGCTGCAACCCTCCACTACACGAAGACCGTCACCTCATACATCAGCCCACGCTCCCCAAGCCGTTATTGCACCGCCGATACGTCTCCAACCTCTTCCTTTCAAGACAAACGTACCATATCGCTTCAGCTAGGACAGGATTGGAGTCCTGGAAGTTTATAGAAGCGGCTGGATCGGAGGCGTTGTAAGCCGGGAATTGTTCTTTCGTGGAGTATGATGATAGGCCCGTGATAGCGATGACGACTAGGTTGGCTAGACCCACAAACACGGGGCGTAGGTTGGCGCCATGGGAGGGTGCAATGCCCACGGTCTCGTTGGCAAAGAGGCATGTGAGGGTCAAGGGAGCTTGCAGATTGTAATGTAGTACGAGGGGGTGAGTTGGGCTCTGTGCGTAGGGCCTAGACGAGCGGCCAATGTCGGATTGGAGATGACATGTTTGTTAATTTATCTGCCTAACAGGAGATAGTTATGCAGTAACTTTTTTATCACAGTGACACTGTCCACTTGATTGATCTGCAGAGTCTTAGTAATATTCAGAGTGATTTACAAGATCATCACACCACCGCCGAGGCCCATGCGTAACGCCCTACGGATACTGTGATTCCAAATACTTGGGACTACCGAGGAATCGGGTGTGGAACATGGCTCATGTAACCTGGACAGAGAGGTAGCTAAACTGATTGCTACCTCATCGCTGGAGTTCAAGCCCGTTGATACCTGAGAATGGATCTGCGAAGGTAGCAATGAGATGGATTGGATGCTTCAAAAAGACCTGATCGGCCTATATACGAATTGTCGTATAGTCGACGAGAGAGAAACTTACGGCGTTCTGTCATCCCAAGCAAATTCACATTCACTGGTCAAGAGGAACTATAGGTTTGCGACCATGAATCGAGACAGACCATCTAGGGTACTGCCTGATCCTCTTCCCAAAAGTGTCAAAGTCCGTTCTACCTGCAACGCTTGCCAGCAAGCCAAAATCCGCTGTAGTCATGAGAGACCATCCTGTCGAAGATGTCAGAAGCACAATATTGAATGCATTTACAGTATGTCACGGCGACTGGGAAGGCCCGCGAAGAAAAGAGACATTCCGCATGACGACCCCCCGGACCAAGGACAGTCAGACTACCCCCGTCATCAAGTCAATCGAAGGATTCGAAACCCCAGAAAGAAAAGGGCAAAACGGGAACGGGCACAACGAAGTGGCCATGATATGTCGAACTCGCAAGACGATGAGGAACTGGTTCTGGACGAAATCACCTTCAATGACTCCATGATCGAGGATTTGTCTGCCGAGGATACACGATTGCCAACTCCGCCGTTCCTAGATACAGATAAACTATCATTCTATGAGGGTTCGTCCAATGTTCTCTGCGAGAAAAGGATACTAGCATGAACCATTGACATATGTCATCCAGGCTCCGAAACCATCGACCTGTCAGATAGTTGGCTACAGGAGTTCATGTCAAACCAGCCGGCGGACTTGGCGCAGGATCGCAATTTTCTAGATGCCCTCGGTCTCAATAGCAGTACGGAGAATGGGCTTGCGGCTATTCCGGCGAGTTCGAAAGATCTGCCTACTTCTTTCAGGGGCGTTGAAATGTCCTCTGAATTACAAGAACAGATCCCACCGGCGCCTTATTACCCGACAGGGAATAACTTTCCTGCACATAATGACCCTACGATGGACACAACACAAGGCATGGCCGACGTAACCTCTCCCTATGCAGAGTTTCTCAAAAGAGATCCATTAGCCTGGCCACAGCCAGTTCCATCATCCATGGAGAATGATGACGCCAGACCGCCAGTCACAAGTGAACAATTGAACCCACTCATCCTGAAACAAGGGCATAGGCGCACTCACGAATACGGTCCATCATCCGACGATCCCAGGGTAATCACAAACTTTTCATCCCGCCAATACCAGTGCCAGTGCCACGAACACACTGCCCGAGAACTGATGCGAGTTAACATAAGTGCCTCTCGAACATGGCCAACCGTGACAATTGACTCAATCTTGAACTGCCAGCGAATCCTACAACAGCTAGCCGACACTATACTCCAATGTGCCATTTGCTGTAAAACAAGGGTAAACCTACTCATGGTGGTTGTGGTTAGCATCGATAGTCTGGTCACCACTCTCGAGACAATCACGTCCGTTGACAGCAGTGTGATGGATAGCTTGTTTGCTGAGTATCACGATCATCGCATTCGTGAATACGGGCATGAAATCCCAACTGGAGCTGGCACTCGGCGATATAGAAATGTTAGTTTTCAGTTCAAGGCGCAAGTGGAAGCGTGTCCGTTGCTAGTTGGTGGCTTTCCTGTGCCGTCGGATGAGAAATTCACTTTTGTCAAGCAAGTTTTGCACACTAGACTCTGCGGATTGTCAAATATAATCGGTCGGATACAACTTTGTACCCAGGAACTACTAGCCGTTTCCGCATCGTGGGGGAGATTGACTATGATGATGGAGACCGAACGAAGGCTGCAGTTGGTCATGACGAAGATGAAATCACCAGCGAGGCATTAAACAAGTACCATGTCGCCAGCTTGCATTTTGTTGTTAGTTCAAATTTGCTCGCTTGTCATAATATCAATTCCTGGATTTAACCATAATTACCAATTTTCCTTGGCGTGCTCAGTAGAATAATGTGATTTAAGACACGACACGACGGCTTAACCGCACATTTAGGTTCTTTTGCCTACATATGAATATTAGAATGTTATTGATCTTGTACTGCTAGAGATCCGTTTCGAGGCGATGAATAGGCACTGGTGTACTGACCTGCATTGGCTGCCGTCCAGTAGATGGGTATGATAGCCACATACTATTGCTTTTCGTCATCAATCACCGTGTGACCCTTCCGCGGGTCTCAAGACATGAGTGTTCCACGATGAACTGGCCCCATACGAAATGGTCCAACAGAGCGTTCTCCCTGCCATAGGGTTGATGAAATGTGAGGCGGCTATCGTAACTGCTCAATCACATATAGGTCAAAAGCCTTATTTTTATTGGCCCAGATGTGGCCAATGTGAGTCCATGTGAATCGAAGATGCCATGGGGTGGTTGCAGCCTCCAGGCCGAGATTGCTCTTTCCCTCGCCCGATAATATGTGTGTGATAGGTTGCTGATTCACGAGACGTCTAGCCCATCACTGTGAGATAAGTAATGTCAGAATATGCCAAAGAGATTGTTAGAGCTGCTCAAACGCCGTCCAACATTTTCTTCACTGACTGTAAATGTGAGAACGATTCTGCCGTAAATCACACCCACCAATGGATGCCGAAAGCAGCTGTAGGTGCTCCATCGATGCCTTACGAATCATGAATGAGCTGCAGAATGTCCACACCGTCGTGGAACTAGAGACCATCCTTGACTTGGTTCAGCGTGTGTATGGACAAGGACAAGCCATGCTAAATTGCAAAGAGTGCCGCAAGAACCCACCCCAGACATCCTTCTTGACTATTCCTGCTCTTGCCGATCAATGTCTGTCATTATTTGAGGCCGTCTGCTCAGCGTACAGCATCACCCGCAAGAATTCCCTCTTCGACCCGAACATCCTAGCGTTTGAACAGCCTCTGCCCCAATTCATTTGCATACGAAGCAAGGTACAACTAGGGGAGACAGACCTAGATGAGACCGAGACTGAGATGCTAGTCAGGATGCTCCTCAGTCGCAACTCACTGAGCCTCCTCGGTTTGTTGGAGGCTCTTCAAGGTATTATCCGAACGTTATCAGGAGATGGTAGCCAGGCGAACCGAGCTGGAGCAGCAACACTTCGAGCATATGAGTCATCCGTTCAGTCCACTATGCATCGGTTCGCGGTGTTCCTGGAGCAAATTAAGGTCGAACAAGGTAACTAAGCCGTTTCTTGTCGACATATAATGTGCTAATTGCATTAGGGGGATAAAGGAATGGCAGGCTATGATCACTTTTTTCGAGGGTCGTGCCACACGCGAGAGATTTGGAAAGCACGGTTGTATCAGACAAAGAAATGTCGCCGCTCTTCTTGCTGGCAATTATAAAACGGTGATTCGGGACTTCAGCAGGATTAAAGCAAATAGAAGAAGTAAATGGCAAGCCACTCATGTCTTGACCCGACCTTTCGCGCAGTACAACATCTTACCTACTAGTCCATGTTGATGGTAGGCTTGTATTATACAGACAACAAGTTGACTAGCATCTAGCTAGGTCAGGGACGCTCGAATTGCCCAATCGATTGACATAGATTATTCACCTTCTCCAGAACTGCTTTCCCTTGATTTACCCTTAGCTAATTTGATACGGGAAATCAAACTGAAGAGACTTATCGAGGGTGTTGAAGGTCAGGATACACCAATGAATGCCACGACCCAAAAGGGACACCGGGCAGATATATTAATTTCTAAGCATGTCGGTGACGTACCTCTGGCCAAACTGAGTGACACGGTCTTTCTTGTTTCGGCCCTGTTTGAATCGCTGGGGAGCACCGACTTGACCGAGGGCCGAATAGCGTAGAACTGACCGCGCATAACCCTGAAACGAGGAATAGGAGGGTCGATATCTTCCGAGGTGAGGGCATGTCTAATGAAGGTTGCGGTGGGAAGGGCGAGTCTAACGCCGCTCAAAGAAGCTGTTATTGTTGTCCTCGGCTAGACAGGTATGGTAAGGCAGCATCAACAACCCGGGTATGCCGCAATTCATATCTCCAGGTACATGTCCGGTTGTTGGGTGATATTTCGAATGCTGCAATCCCAAGACTTTGCCTCATTCGTGACCGCGAATGAGAGAAGTCGACCCGGAAACCACTTCAGACAACAAAATCCCCCGGTATCGTAACGCCGATGAGCAGACTTGGAAAACATTGGGAAGTCAAAAACAATGAGAATATATTTATTAGAGTGAGAGAAATGCCAATGATTGAAAAAAACGATAAGTAGCTGAAGTAATGGCTGCAAGGGTGTGGAATCGCGGTGAGTAGGAGATCAAATGGAAGGAGTGGGTGAGATGACGGAGTTTGTTCTCTAATGAGATAGACAAGTAGAAAGCATCTTGCTATCCGCATCTCGAGAGGCGCAATATGTGGCGAGTGTTTCAGCATTTGCTTCGTGAAGGGCCTTGGAGGAGTACGGGTAGCAGAAGACGTAGGCCAAGCGGAAGTAATAGCACTCAATGGGAGATGCTTGGGTGCGTTCGCTAAATTCTACGTACAGAACGAAACCACTATCACCCGCCCAAAGGCTGACCATTGGTGTCGAGAGTCAATCCATTTCGGCGCCGCGCCTCTGAAATATGG
The DNA here is from genome assembly GCA_009176345.1 of Aspergillus leporis. Taxonomy (NCBI): domain Eukaryota; kingdom Fungi; phylum Ascomycota; class Eurotiomycetes; order Eurotiales; family Aspergillaceae; genus Aspergillus; species Aspergillus leporis. The sequence continues at coordinate 44,254 of ML732299.1, read as the reverse complement.
GTAGCTGGCCTGCCATGGGTTTCCATTACTATCAAAGAGGAGGTTTCCTGAAAAGACTGGATATTGGAATGGCCTGTAAGATATAAAGGTAAGGGCCATTCCGATACAACACAAAAACAAAATGGCTGACACCCTCTACTGACCCCGTGCAACCATTCCCATCATTCTCCGCTCTTTGTTCCTTTCAATCCAGTGCCGGGATCAGATGTGCCTTGATCGGTACATTATGGCTGGAGCAACCGTAAACGCGGAGAGCCACGGAAGTAGAATTCTTTGCATGATCCTCTGCGTTGGAAAGTGCCTTGCAAGTATGTCCGCTCTTATAGATAACTTCGCGTGAAAGGGCACTTGCTATGATGGTGGCCCGACATCATCGACGGAAGCCAATTTATAAAAGCTAGGTATAAGGATACGGTGAGGCATATCCAAGACATTTTTCCATAAACCTGAACACTGATATGACTTCAGTATTGATGGATAGGTGCTGAATTTTAACACTATCCCTCAGCAATGAGCAGAATCCTTCCCTCATATATCGGGTACGCTGGGCATTTGTGCAGCCCTGTGCCTGACTTGGAGGGATCCACTCAGATTCATCTACATAACTCAAATAAGTCTTGTGACCTTGTGGATTGTAGCCACAGTCTATGCCTATCTGAGCTGGTCCAATTTCAATTAGCTTCTGGAAGAGCAATAACCAGTGCGCCGCCATATTTTCCCCTGCGGGCTACTGCTGAAGCCTAATACACGAACTAGGGTAGCACCTCCTAGCGATGCAACTGTTTGGCATTGAGCAGATATAAAGAAATTGCTAGAACAGTCTGGGACACAGGTTGAGATGTGATATGGGTCATGCCTAGAGGGGAAGTGAATACCCCTTCATTCCAGGCCTTCCGTTTTGATGAGCGTCTTATATTAGTGGTCATGGCTACAGGCTTCTAAGCACTCCGTTGCAACTTGAAGGCCGAGATTGTCAATAATCTACCTAGGATGTTCCTCCAATCAACCATGTATTGCCTTCCTCGACTGTTTAGGCAGACAGGCTATCTAGTTTGTTCGGTTCCCCATCTCGATGACCGCAGGAATGCGCAGCTCGGATAGCTTGTAACATCTATCTTGAATAGAGATGGTAAGACACATAGCCATGAATAAATCTTTCAATGATGTTCAGCATTGCTTCATCGTCAGAAAATATCATGTTTCTCATCTTGCGGACTAGCTCAATGGCTTTTACTTGAATTCTTTTTATTGGCTCAAAGGGGCGGATTCCATTTAACCTTGCTTGACTATGAATGAAATTGCGGGAGTCACTGGGCTTGAACTCCTCTTTGTAAAATGACAGTAAGTCGTTCACATATGCCAAGTAAAGCACCATGCTTGGGATAGCTGAGATGTATAAAATTCATCCTCGGGGCGACTGTCCTCTGGGAAATAGAAGAAAGCATACGCTTCAGTGATCCCCGTTTTAGCTCGGAAAAACATCAAGTACTCAAAAGTATCTGGTAGCAAATAGAATCTGTGGCTTTGTTCATTTTCCACTTTAGAGACTTAAATAAGCTCCAAGCTGTTTTTAACAATCATATCGCCACCGAATAGTCCAAAGAGTCTTGGCTGTTCGCTCAAGAAACGTGTGAAACCACGGAGTACCTCATGTGTGACTGCTGGCCGCGCATTAACTGGGTCGTATAATTCTGCAGATCGTCAGAGATCTGGCTTGTGACATCATCGATGTAAATCACGTATGAGGTATACACAACAATAGCCTCTTGGACTTTTGGAGAGACGAATGAGTACGCCCAGTTGGTGATATCAACCACCCCTTTGATACTGGGCTGCATCACTTGTATAAACTCGGCAGAAACACCATCTGATCCGAGACGGTTTTTAACTCGACTGTTTAGGTCCTCGATGAGATGCAAATTTGGAGACTTGAATGATATTTATTCCAATAAGACATTGACAATTCTTTCATAATTATTCTTGGAAACTGAGCTTCCGGGGGGTATTCTGTCCAAAGGTCTCATTGGACGTCGTCGAGCCAATACATGCAAAACAAGAGCACCAAGTGATATAATAAAGGCAGCAAGGGAGAAATGATATCCACGATTGATGAGAAGCACCAGTGGAGAGCTCTATTCCAGCCTAGATCAAATAACAAACCCGTGGGCACCTAGTAGTAATTATCTAGGCAAGTTAGCAAACAAAACCCAACTGAGTGTATGTTGAATGTATCTATCGCATTACCCACCATATTGTTTTAAATGTTGCTTTGCTTGGGAAGATATGAGAATAGCCTTGGATCCGTGCTTAGAGCTGCTAGTCTTTTTTCAAAAAGCCAGATTTCCCCCTTCCAGTCGCGCATTATATACCCCAGGGCACCAGTTAATACGCAAGTCTATCTCTAGCCCGGCTTCCCCTCTCAATCACCCCTCCGGGGTTTTGCAATCGGCCACCATTCATGGGATGTGCATACTGTAGCTGAAGTTAGTTGGCTGGCTTAGTTGGGTGAGCAAAATAACGCTCATAAAAATATCCGAGATCTTAAGTCTAATCAAGCTACCTACAACCAGGGGGTAGGTGAGAGTAACGGTATAGCCTACTTAGTCGCGTCTCTTATAGTATTGGCTAATAGGACAAAAGATCAAAGCTACTTCAACTCTTGGGAATTTGTAACACGGGCGTCTCGCATCCCGAACTGAAAGCTGCGTCGTTTGGTGCATCGTATGGCGACAGGAGGGAACCTAGCCATCAATCCAAAACCACTATAGGACCAGCGTGACAATTTTTTAGCGCACCAATGTGTATGATTCAGTTCTTCAATTGCGTGAGCGAAGCTTCGCGGGAATGCTAGATCTTTCTTGAGACCCTACACTGCCTCCCTCGTCCACATTCCGAGCCGCAGCTTTGCAATTCAACTTTGCCTACGAAAAGTAAAAAATCTGTACTCTTGTTTCTCTAACACTGTCTTTACATTTCTTTATCAGAATCAAGCCATGATTGTCCGGACTTTTAAACTATGGACAATGAGAGACTAGAGCAATCACACTGAGAGCAACCGCAGGACCTGCCTATTATGAGGAAGTATTCTTGCATCGACTCTTCAAGTTCTTACAAGAAGCGGCACCTGCCATCCCTCCTGGGTCGCAAGCCTATCCCAGTACTTAATATTCTAATGCAATACTCAAGAGTTCGCCACTAGAATAGTTCCAGGAGTGGCATAGGCGAATCGGTGCGATCCCCGACATGATTCACGGCTGCGTGATCAGCATTAGCGGCCATGATATTCTTCGTGTCTTGCTTGACAAGAAAGGGCAACACATAGCTCTCGGCGACGATTTATTATAGCATTCGAGTCTGGGGTTAAAATATCCATCCAATCAATTTTCCCTCATGAACAACACGGTCAGAGCAAGTGCCAATTAATGACTTCTTTGCTCGGGACTGGCGAAACGAATACCTGTCAGCCTCCGGATCATTGGAAGTCGGTATTGTCCTACTTCGCTGAAACACTACCATTGTGCTCTACTAGCTTGGTCATGACTCTATGATATGAGTATCATGTGAATGAAGAAGACAACCAAACCCGGATCAAGCTTCGCCTAATCGATTAGTACTCGTTTGAAGGGTACGGCAATATGTATTGGGCATTGATAGACCTGTTTCTGGGCTGGGGGTATGCCCCTAGTGTTCTTTGCCCTCGGAAGCAAGTTACAGCCGATGTAGACCGAAGAACAACAGATTTGAACTAGGAGATCTACGATGGGCCTGAACACACCCTCAAGGGTGAGCTTCAATAAAATTGATTCAAGACTATTTGAAAGCCTAGTAATCGGAAGGCCAGCCGCGTAGTCCCTAGCAAGCTAGAAACCATTGCGACCTCTTCCCAGGTCGTGTGCCGCCCCTATGCCCTCAACTATCTTGTCAGCACGCACTCTAGTGTCGAAGGCAAACGGAAAGCCTTGTTCATGGACTCAAATCCCAAAGGACCTCTAAAGTGGCCACACAATCAATCTCAATACGAGCAAAGTTCCCCGATATTACTCTTTCTTTTGATCAAAGATCTGGAATATAACGATTTGTTGCATACCGGTAGGGTCATTTCCTGACCTCGTGTTCGGGTAACCAACGGAGCGGCGAATGATTCAGTCCTCTCTTCCGATTCAGCGCCCTCAACCATGTAGACACCCGACACAGAACATCACACACTCTTATTCCGTTTGCCAGGTACGTTCCGTGAGACCCAGCCCGCCTAATTGAAACTGGCGACGAATGACAGCAACACATGGCTATCGCATTGGCCTCTCGAGAGTCGCCAGAATCTTGAAGTACTGGCCATTGCGGTAAGAGAGTGTTTTACGCGGAAGGGTTCCGTCTATGAGCTGCCAAGATGTATCCCCTTTTGTATGGGTGCTGCATGTGTGCATGATGATGCTTGAACTTATCCTTTTGATAAACTCAAAGGCCTTGTACTTTCCCACTAATGTGATAGGACTGAGATGAACACTATTCCTCTTACACATCACTCTTGACTTGCTTTTGAACTATCGAAAATTTTCGGAAACGCCACGACGAGAAAGCCGCAGTCGGGTTGTAAACACTTACGATGTAGTCAGCATGAAAAAGGCGGTCACACATGAGATACAGTCATGCTAGAAAGGCATGTGAAAAGTGATTCTTTTTTGTACATTAAAGGGTCATAGTGACGAAGGAAATACAATCAGATCAAAGCTAATTTTAGCGTAGTGATTTTGGGCCCTGGCTTCTGTTGACGTTTGACAAGCCACGTGACATGGCCAGCTTATTGTACAACCTTGCGTATATTAGGCCTTCATGTTCTTCTGCCTTATGACCTGAGACCTCTAGATGATCCATCAAGCAGTCAGTCAATCTAATTGTTTCATCTTTTCCCTATTAGAGTTTCTAACCCGAGCCAGTTGACGTCTACAGAAGCGATATAGGGGCAGGACCTTTAGTTTCTCGGGTATCCATGTCTACTGGACTGTAATCAAAGCAACATGGCGTTCTCCGCACCACAGGTGAAACTTTGACCGTGAAAACATGGCTCAATGGTGAAACGAAGAAGGCTGAGGCTGCAAATGGCATTGGATAGAAGCCTGGAAACCCAATGCTTATATGCATATGTATAAGATCATTTTGAGTGTCTCTCCGAGTTTGAGTAACAAAAAAAGATGAGGATGGGGAAATGAAACAAAACAAACAAAATAAAAATGAGAATCAAATAGAATCAAGCCAAGAAAAAAATGGGAAGATACTGGTCGGTTTCCCCGCATGGAATTCAAGAACTCTAACTATTCTACGAGCCGACCAGTAACGTCACCTTATCCTCATGGCAAGACATCATTTACTTTTCTTCTCTCTTTTTTCTGTCTGGCATTTCGGGCGCAGTATACCCCCTTTTTAGACCTCGAGAGTACGGAGTGTACTGTCTACGCGTCGGTTTCCATGTGCTCTGATCTTTTCAAAGATGATGCTCGAGTGGAGACCTGCAATATAAGGCCGAGATAAGGTATGCTGAGCAGCATTAACTCAAAGGGGCTTAGGTCCGGGGGTTTCTTGGTCCGGTGGGGGCGACTTGTATACGAAGTGGATACGAAGCCAATCAACCCGTAGCACCACCCCACTGGACACTCTTAGGAAGAAGAAAATCAGACCACAAGACCACCAATGGATATCAACCGTTACTTCCAAATGACATGGATGGTTCTTTGTACGTCGTGACCCTTGAAAGACCTGAGTACCAGGTAGATTCACTACAGACATGTCTCCCCCTACAAATTAATTAGAGGTTGCTTGATCTGACTTTATGAGTTAATATCATGGTAGAATTAGGACGAAGATGAAAAAAAAGAGGCTACCGGACATTACCGTTGTGTACTCTGTACATACTGGCAATCTTATTTGATTGAAGGCATGGAACTCTTGTAGGAAACAGTAGCTCCAATCGGGTTCGGTTCAGTCCAGTTCCGGGCTCAGAAACAACACATCGAATCGTGGGTGTTCAGGTACATCGGGCTGTCCATATCCTCATATGGTCCATGATCCATGATACATATTTTACTGCCTCATAGGTACCTCCTCATGCGGGGAGTATCCCTGCAAATGGCCTTTTGAGTTAGTCGAAGAAAACCAAACAAGACTTGTACCACAACTGCAAATTGACGTTATGCCCCGCTACCATGTCAAGGACCTAGGAATCGCTCTTTCCGAAAGCTGCGATGGGATACATTGATCTCCTAGCCAATCCCCCGGCTCGTCTAGATACTTTCGGTCCCCTGTCAGTATTATGCTTTCTTTGCCGGATGTCATACTTCCCGTATTCCGTGTGACTATACCTAGTCTACTTCTTAATCTTCGCCTCCCGTTATTTACTCGACCATGGTGCTTTTCTTTCCACTTTTCTCCTTCCACTTCTTCCAACCCCGTATTGGTTTTCTTTCCCGGGCTCCTTGTTACTCATTCTCCTATTGCTGGTCTTGAACTATTCTCTGCACCTTACCATTGCACGCGTATGTTGGATTATGACAACCTACAGCGTAGCTTCCATCTTCACTCAGTGAGACACAATGAGTCTCTCTCCGGCACCTTCAACTCCCTTTGACCCGTCAACAACCTCGAGCATGGCAGTACCCGATATCGAGAGTTCAATACATCGCCAAGCAGGCGGCGGTGCTGACCAGGTCACGACTCGGGCGGTTGACAAAGCGGAGAGCTCAGATACATTTGGCGCAGAGTCGGATGATGGTATCGAGCGGGAAGACCAAAGAAAGATTACTGCGTTGGCCAGAAGCTTGTCACGCATCTCACAGAAGGGTGGAGTTGGTGAAGGGATCAATCCTTTTACAAATACCAGCGACCCCGAACTTGACCCCAATTCGGACAGCTTCAACTCTCAAAAATGGGCCAGAAACCTGTTGCACATTACCTCGCGAGATCCGGAGCGTTACCCACGGCGCACTGCGGGAGTCTCGTTTCGTAACCTTAGCGCGTTTGGTTATGGAACCGCTGCCGACTACCAAGCAACAGTGTCCAATGTGTGGCTCAAAGCACTAGGATGGGTCCGAGGAGCGTTAGGAGCGAGGCAAAAGGTTCGGATCGATATCCTGCGCAATTTCGAAGGCTTTGTTCGCAGTGGGGAAATGTTGGTGGTTCTAGGTCGACCTGGAAGGTATAGACATCTACATTCTTATCCCCGCTGGATACAAACAGGCTTACTGACTCCAATGTTCACAGTGGTTGTTCAACCTTCTTAAAAACCATTGCTGGTGAAACACATGGCTTATGGCTAGACGAAGGGACTGACATTCAATACCAAGGTATCTCGTGGGATGAAATGCATAGTCGTTTCCGTGGAGAAGTCATTTACCAGGCGGAAACAGAGATCCATTTCCCACAACTTACGGCGGGCGACACTCTCCTCTTTGCGGCAGAGGCTCGAGCACCAGCGAACCGATTGCCAGGCGTAAACCGTGAGGTGTATGCGACACACATGCGGGACGTTGTCATGGCCATGCTAGGTCTCACGCACACCACGAACACGTTGGTCGGTAACGAATTTATTCGAGGTGTTTCGGGAGGGGAGCGCAAGCGGGTCAGCATCGCTGAAACCATGCTTTGTGGGAGCCCACTACAATGTTGGGACAATAGCACGCGAGGATTGGATAGCTCGACCGCTCTCGAGTTTGTCAAGAACCTACGCCTGTCTACGGAGTATACTGGATCAACAGCGATTGTCGCAATTTATCAAGCTAGCCAAGCTATCTATGATATATTTGATAAGGTCATCGTTCTCTATGAAGGCCGCCAGATATTCTTTGGTAGTGCTCACGACGCAAAACGGTTTTTCATCGATATGGGGTTCGCCTGTCCGGAAAGACAAACCACGGCGGACTTTCTCACTTCATTGACAAGCCCAACCGAAAGGCTCATTCGCGAAGGGTATGAGAATCTAGTCCCGCGTACACCAGATGAGTTCGCGGCACGATGGAAAGAAAGCGTGGAGAGGGAACGGCTTCTCGCCGATATTGAGACATTCCAGGGCGAGTTCCCTCTAGGGGGAAGCAAAAAGGAGGAGTTTGACCGTTCTCGTGCAGCGGAAAAAGCTAGGGGTACACGTGCAAATTCCCCGTATACGTTGTCATACTGGATGCAGATAAGGCTGTGTCTTCGCCGGGGCTTTCTACGCCTTAAGGGTGACATGAGCATGACATTATCCACAGTCATTGGAAACAGTATTATGGCACTGATCATCGCTAGTGTCTTCTACAACTTGGATGATACCACAGGCACTTACTTCTCCCGTGGTGCGCTTTTGTTCTTTGCGATCTTGTTGAATGCCTTTGCCAGCGCACTTGAACTTCTCAGCCTGTGGCAACAGCGGCCAATTGTCGAAAAGCACTACAAGTATGCACTGTATCATCCATCAGCAGAGGCAATTGGCTCCATGATCGTTGATCTTCCAGCAAAAGCAATTGTTTCCGTGACCTTCAACGTCATACTCTACTTTATGACCAATTTACGTCGAACACCTGGCCATTTCTTTATCTTCTACCTATTTTCCGTGACAACAATCCTGACCATGTCCAACGTTTTTCGCTGGATCGGAGCAATCTCCCGATCGCTGGCGCAGGCAGAGGTCCCCGCTTCAATCTTCATGATGATACTGATGATTTATACGGGATTCACAATTCCCGTGCGAAATATGCACCCGTGGTTCCGATGGCTCAACTACATAAACCCGATCGCTGTAAGTACCTATATTTATGTCCATACCCTGAATTGAAAATCAATGCTAAAGCAGGGATCCAGTATTCCTTTGAATCTCTTATGATCAATGAATTCAGTGGGCGCCGCTTTCCTTGTGCATCATATGTACCTTCCGGGCTGGCGTATGAGAATGTCCCGCTTAGTTCGATGATTTGCTCTGGCAAGGGTGCCGTGGCCGGTGAGGACTACATAGATGGTGATCGATACATCGAGATATCATTCGATTACCACAGATCGCATCTCTGGCGGAACTTCGGCATCCTCCTGGGGTTTCTCTTTTTTTCTCTGGCAGCCTACATTATCTGCAGCGAGCTGATCCGAGCTAAGCCCTCCAAAGGTGAAATTTTGGTTTTCCCTCGAGGGAAATTACCCGCTTTTGCCAAGAAGGTTCACCAGCTAGGAGACCCAGAAGATGTCCCGACATCAGAGAAGCAGAATATTGGCAGCGAACAGGACGACCACATTGGCGCCATTCTCAAGCAAACATCCATATTCCACTGGCAGGATGTATGTTATGACATCAAGGTCAAGGGCGAGAACCGTCGAATCTTGGATCATGTTGACGGATGGGTCAAACCGGGAACCTTGACAGCCCTAATGGGTGTGACTGGAGCGGGCAAGACGTCCCTCCTGGATGTCCTGGCCAACCGTGTGACTATGGGGGTGATTACTGGAGAAATGCTCGTGGATGGACGAATGAGGGACGATTCGTTCCAGCGAAAAACAGGTTATGTCCAGCAGCAGGACTTGCACTTAGAAACAAGCACTGTTCGAGAGGCTCTGATTTTCAGTGCTGTGCTTCGCCAACCAGCGAGTACCCCGCGGAAGGAAAAGCTGGCATATGTAGAAGAAGTGATCAAGATGCTCAACATGGAAGAGTATGCCGAGGCAGTTGTCGGCATTCTAGGGGAGGGGCTCAATGTTGAGCAAAGGAAACGACTGACGATAGGGGTGGAGATTGCCGCAAAGCCCGATCTTCTTCTCTTCTTCGACGAGCCCACTTCCGGTCTCGATAGTCAAACTGCCTGGTCCATCTGCTCCCTTATGCGGAAGCTTGCCGATCATGGGCAAGCTATCCTGTGTACCATCCACCAGCCCTCAGCCATTCTAATGGGGCAGTTCGACCGGCTGCTGTTTTTAGCCAAGGGGGGACGAACGGTCTACTTCGGCGACCTCGGCCCGAATATGGAAACCCTGATCAAGTACTTTGAGAACAAAGGTTCAATCAGATGCCCATCGAATGCCAATCCCGCTGAGTGGATGCTTGAGGTTATTGGTGCTGCGCCAGGGTCTCATGCAGACCAAGACTGGCCAGAGGTTTGGAACAAGAGTCCTGAACGCACCCAGGTTCGACAAGAACTAGCACAAATGAAAGAAAAACTGCTACAGCAACCTCCAGCGCCTCGGACGGCTGGCTATGGCGAATTTGCAATGCCGCTGTGGGTACAATTTTTGGTTTGCGTTCACCGAATGTTCCAACAGTACTGGCGCTCTCCCTCATATATTTATGCCAAGGCTGCCATGTGTATTGTCCCAGTGAGTGTCCTTCACCCTACGCGTTCGCTTAGATCAACCACTGACCTCGACTAGCCTTTATTCATCGGGTTCACATTCTGGAAGGAGCCGACCAGCGTCCAAGGCATGCAAAACGAGATGTTCGCCATTTTCATGCTGCTTGTCATCTTCCCCAATCTAGTTCAACAGATGATGCCATATTTTGCGGCCCAGCGCTCCTTGTACGAGGTACGGGAGCGTCCTTCCAAGGCATACTCGTGGAAAGCGTTCATGCTTGCCAGTATTATCGTTGAGCTTCCGTGGAACATGTTGATGGCTGTTCCCGCATACTTCTGCTGGTACTACCCTATCGGCCTTTACCGCAACGCAATTCCAACAGACTCGGTCACGGAGCGCGGAGCCACGATGTTCCTGTTGGTCTTAATCTTTCTGATGTTTACGTCGACGTTTAGCTCAATGGTTATTGCGGGTATCGAGCACCCGGAGACCGCTAGCAACATCGCTCAATTGATGTTCTCGCTATGTCTCGTTTTCTGCGGGTACGTGCATTTTTGGAGGACATGAACGTGCATTACGTGTATCTACGGAGAACGCTAACTTGCCATGGCGATATAGAGTCCTTGCAACACCCGACACCTTCCCTCGGTTCTGGATCTTCATGTACCGTGCATCGCCCTTTTCGTACTTCGTGAGCTCAGTTTTATCGGTTGGATTAGCCGGAGCCCCAGTTGTCTGCTCCGATATTGAGGTGCTGCACATACCGCCTCTCGAAGGTCAAAATTGCTCTAGTTATCTCGGACCGTTTGTTGAGGCGGCAAAAAGCACCCTGTTGAACCCCGAGGCCTCGAGTGATTGCCAAGTCTGTGCCCTGTCCACCACGGATCAGTTCCTGGCGGGCGTGAACGTCAAATTCTCGGAGCTATGGCGCAACGTGGGAGTGTTGTGGGTGTACGTGGTGTTCAATGCGTTTGGTGCCATCTTCCTCTATTGGCTGATCCGCGTGCCCAAGAAAAGGGCGCTGAAGAAGGCCAAGAAGGAGTAGAGATACAGTAGCTCGAGACGGGGAGCGAAGACCCACCGCTTGTATGACCAAATCATGTAAAGTATATGGGATGCATTTTGCTAGAGGAGGAATTTTGCTAGAGCGGGTACTAGATATGACTACTAACAATACCATTTATGACTTTGCTTACTTTAATATTCTATGCATTGTGCAGCGGAAACGGGCGCCAGATCACTCTTGGCCCTGGTCTCCATACAGTAAGTACTCCGTGTGGGTATTAGTTATGTAGGATACTAGGATGACAAATTTCACGGTTCACTCAGCGCGTGCCCATTACAGTGTTTCCTTCGCACTAAAGGCAGACTCAAGAGAGAGTGTGAGAGCAAAACATCAAAAACAAGTTATTGGTGACGAATGACAGCTCCGTAGTACATGTTGGAATCTATCCTGGTCCAGACGCCCAGGGCGTTCGACTTCGCCCGTGGGCTGAGTAGCCCGATTCCTAACTTAATCCTTGACTATCTTATGCGCCGACGAGTGTCTTAGCCACAGGAACACAGGGCCATGGCCTGGTTCCGTCAGGGGATCCGTCTCACCGCATCTGTTGCGGTGTGGGGGGGATGCGAGACGTTTTTTTAGGATATTACTTTCTTCGGGAAGATAAAGTTTAGGCAAGGGTAAGGAAAAGAAAAAGAAAAGAAAAAGAAAAGAAAAGTCACGAAGACAGACATGACTCGTGTTTGGCGGATGTCTTTTTTTGGATGGTGGTCAGCAAGGGAAAAGGGAAGAGATGCCATCCGTCGTACTGGAGGTACTGTATTGTATCCTCTAGAGGTGTCGGGTACTGGGATTCATCATCCGCTCCCCGAAAGCCAATGGAAATTTGCCCATTTGGGTGTGGCTTATCAGTCAGCCACCGTATTGGATGGTATTGGGGGCGGTAACGGTACTGCCCAATACCTGAGGCAACTTTCTCGCATGACTAGAAATTGACTTCCCAAGTTCTAACGTCTTCAACCCTTTCGCGATAATCCCCAATGTTGCGCGTCTAATGAATGGAGTAGAACAATCCTCCTGTTCCTGTGAAAGCAAGTTGACTGCGGCATTGATCCATCGCGGCACTCACTCCAAAAATGACGGTCGACCGAAACCATTCGGACGGGCAAAACAGCACCCGACTGCACCCTCGGGGGGGGAGCCACTCAACGATGACGATGGGCGAATATCTTGCCCTTTCCAGTTAATTCCCAACGCCCCCTGCAGTCAACTGGATCCCGCTGAATGACTGGGATGCTTCGCCTACATTTACGCATTGGGTCCGAAGGGGAACAAGAGCATCTGATGGGCTCGATAACGCTCCTGTTTCTCCGCCAGATCCGTCGTGCGTCCGAACTAATGCGGGTTTGGCCTTTTTAGCACCGCCTGGAGAGGGAGAGCTGAGGCTGATTTTGGTCTGGATGGGGTTGTGCAAATCTCCCCTTCAGTCCAAATCCTGGCCGCATTTTTGCTTTTTGTATTTTCTTCTGACCTGCTTCTCTACCCAGAGATGCTAGGGTTGGAAAGTGTACTGCACTCGGCAGCATCATGTACAAGGGAAACGTGGCTGTGAAAAGCCACAAACTGTCGACGATAGTGCATGTTAAAATGGAATCTTCCGAGTTCCAACCGTAAGTTTATTTCCAACTGACAGCCCGGTGAGGCTCCCTCGAACTGGAGCACTCATGTCCAATCATCGACCCCAATGGGTAGCATTTGGAGCCGTCGCCATGGCGGTTCCTCCACCCCTAATCGCGAACCACGAGGGCACCCACCCATGCAGCCAAACAGCCACCTGTCTGGGTCGGCCCCAATAGTTGCAAAATAATCGAGGAAGAAACTGCGAAAAAGGAGGGAGGGAAAATAATACGAATGGTCCATCCTACGAACCCCAGACGGTCCGTGCCAAATGACCATTCCCGACCGCTGCAGGGGCGGGCGCTTCTATGAGTGCTGGTTCACGTATTTTTACAAAATGACGATCATGTTTGCGATGGGCTCGACTCTTGTTGCACTTGAGGCTCTACTAGGGCCATTCAGCATCGCCGATCATCATCTGTTTGCTCGATTTAGTCCTGGTTTTTGCCCGGCTTTACGCGCACCTGGTTGAAGACAAGACTGCTGAGAGGTTTTCAGCTGAAATAAAAATTCGCGATCGCCCGACATTATGACGCTCCCAGTTACTCCCTTCAGCACATTTTTCTGATACATCTGGCGTCCTAGATAAACCAGTAAATAGGATTGCTGGGTCTCAAGAACAATGGACGACTCCCGCACTTTGCCCGACCTTACGCATTATACCAACTTAGCAATGCAGGATTATGAACTTTTTCCCGAACTGGACTCTTTTGCTGACCCGGTGGTTTACCGACGTACGACGGAACTCCAGCGCCAATTAAATTCAGGCGAGCATACGACGAAAGATCCGTGGTATCACTCGTCCGTGCCTTTGTCGAACCCAACACTGGAGCTGGTTTCAACCGGCTCGGGCCCCAATATGGACGGCACAGTATACCCTATGATGTCTGACATCTCTTCACCGTACAGTGGTGATATATCGTCCCCAGGATGCGAAAGCCCACCCAGCCATAGTAGCAGTTGGTGGAACATGGGATGCTACATGTCACCGCCTTCCAGTTGCGCCGATTCCATGCTCCCTCCCGACTATTGGGGCCCTTCTTCGCCCGGCCCTTCAGCCAGCGTTGTATCGTCGGTGGCTCCATCTCAAATCGAGCACAGCTATCCCATCCCCATCCCCATCGCCGAATCCGAACTCGACCCGGAACTTAGGCTATTAAGCGAACCGATCCAAACGTGTGACACTCACCTGTACCAGCACGACGAGCTATCGGCCGTTGACGAAACTCCCAGATATCGTCGCCCACAACATGCCTCTGTTCAAGAGCCCATCACTTTCCCTACTCGTCCACGTCAGCCAGCCACTCCCCCATGTGTTCAGACAAAGGGCACACGCCCCAAGGATGGCGTCAAGAAGAACTCGGGAAAGAAGGAACCCCTGGGCCCTGTCCCTACTCGAGTACGTCAGGCTGCCGCTAAGGCAAAGGGTAGAAGAGTCGCCCGACCCCGGCGGACATTCTTGTGCAGCTTCTCTCGGTACGGATGTACGAGTTCCTTTGGGTCCAAGAATGAGTGGAAGCGACATGTAGCGTCACAGCACCTCCAGCTCGGTTTCTACCGCTGTGACTTGGGGCAATGCAACGTGCACAACCTGAATCAGACCATCAGCACCCCCAATGACTTCAACCGTAAAGATCTCTTCACCCAGCATCAACGCCGCATGCACGCGCCCTGGCCCAAGTCAGGCGTAGCCACCGAGGAACAGAAACTAGCCTTTGACGCGACCCTAGACGAGGTGCGCACCCGGTGCTGGCGGGAACAGCGCCTCGCACCCCCTCGCAGCCATTGTGGATTTTGCAGAGAGGAGTTCGCCGGCCCTCAGAGTTGGAACAAGCGCATGGAACATGTCGGTCGTCATTACGAGAAAGCCGACGTCCCGCTGGACACGGAGGCAGAGGATATTGCCTTGCGCGACTGGGCCATCCAGGAGGGAATTGTACGCTGGGCTGGAGGGAAGTGGAAACTAACTTCTCATTGCGAGGAGTAGTCACTTTTTTCTTGTCGCTTTATGTCTACTTGCTTCATTTCTTCCCCCCTTTGCGGTTCTATTCTTCGTTTCTCTTGGGTCTTTTATTGTAATTTCCTAATTGCACCCTGGGGGTGCAGGATCATGATTTACTGCCGATACATTGTATTCGATATGTTTGTTGATTTTCCTTATGCGTGCTTGGTTGGTGTTTGATCTTACGCGCGTTGGCTACGCAGTTGATATCCTATGTTGCGGAATACCCCATGAACATTTAAGGGCATGAATGCATTTGCATGGAAATGGAGCTTTGAAACAGATTGAATTCTACACATATTTGGTTCTCATATGAGCGAGCTTACATAGATTGTTTTTCTCAAATCACACTCTAATCAGACATCAACGGGTACATGATGATACCTTCCGTTGTATAAAGATTATCATAATAAGCATCCAGCACACCCAGAGCTCGAGATTTAAGTCATATACCGAAACTGCGGGTGGTTATCTCCCTCTTCAGTCACATCCACCCGGAGGTCACTATCCACTTTGCCATACACCCGATCCCGTCGCCGATTCTCATGGGCCAGTTTGAGATATAGCCCTAACGCCAACACCGCAATCAGACCCGTCAACGCACACCCAATAGCACAACCCCTAACATAAAAAGGCCTACAAGCACAACCAAATTAGCATTCATATTCAGCCCCATAACCCAACAACGCAAGCCCACCGCCACTTCCGAAAAAAAAGGACAGGAGGGAAAGAGGGGGGGGAGGAAATAAACAACTCACCCCTCAACCCGCGGAAAAGCCGAACTACTCACAAAACTCGAGCACTGCCCAAAAACCGCCAAAACTGCCATCCCAGCCCCCCTCTTCGAATCCCCTCCCTGATTATTCAACAACCAAGTAATATTAATCGCCAACGCAGGAAATACCCCGCAAGTAGCCAGCCAAACCCCCGCATACCTCACCCCCGGTTGCGTTTCACTCTGCACCGCCGCAAGAACAAGGTACCCGACCATGCCCATCGTCGCAAATGCCGCAATCACCAGACCCCTGTGCCCCCATCGATCGGAGACTATAGCTGCGACGATGCAGAGCAGGAAGGAGGCGAAGTAGGGGGGTGCGGAGAGGCCTTGTGCGGTGACAGAAGTGTAGCCCATTTCTTCAATGATGGTGGGGAGGAAGTTGGAGAGGCCGGCGAAGGAATAGTTGCAACAGAAGTGGATGGTCATGTGGATGTAGTTTTTGTAGTCCGTGAGGCCGCGGAGGATTTGGGGGAGGGAGAGGCGGTTTTGGGGGGTTGCGTCGTGGGTTTGAAGGCGTTCTGTTGCGAGGGTTTGTTCGGGGGTAGTTAGGAATTTGGCCGTTCCGGGCGAGTCAGGGAGGTAGAGGTAGACTATTGTTGAGAAGAGGACGGTGGGGGCTCCTTCTTTATGGGGGGTTAGATATGGGCTTTTGTTGTAGAGGTGTCTTTATGGAGGACTTGGGGCATACGTACCGATGATGAATAGGAGTCGCCATGGTGCGATGGAGTTGTTAATCCGGGTTATGCCGTAGGCGAGCGCGCTGGCGAAGCAGTTTGCTACTGGGGACATTCCTAGTAGCATGGATACGCGGAACCCTAGTTCACTTCTTTGGTAGAATAGGGATAGGAAGTAGGGAGCTCCTGCGCCGAATGCGGCTTCGAATATGCCTAGGAGGCAACGGCAGGCGACTAGCTCGGCCATGTTGGTCACCGCTCCGCTGCACATTGCGGCTGCTCCCCAGCTGTGTCTGGTTAGCACCTTAGGTTTTTGGGATCCTACGGCTTGCGGGCTCACCAGATACAGAGAATGGCGATGTAAATGTGGGCCGGGAAGATCTTCCAGAGGACTGTTGTCCACTCGAATGCTATGTAGCATATATAGAACGAGTACAGCACCCAGGACCACTGCGCATCATTGAGGCCGAGGTCGGTGTCTATACCTGCTGTTTTCGCGTTTCCGATATTGCCTGTGGTGTTCAGTTCGAGGAGTTGTAAATAGAAGTCAAGAGGTGGCTGTCATACCTCGATCTAGATACGAAAGTATGTAGAGTATGCAGACCAACGGCAGAACATGACGGTCAAACTTTCGATGTCAGCGCTAATGCTCATGGACAAGGACAGACATACTACCTTTCGGCGGATAGAGGTCTGCTCAGCTGAGAGTACATGAATATGCTGAGTATCCTTTGCATTGTGTGTCTGCGCTTGCTCCACATGAGAGACTTCAGACTCCTCGACTTTATCCATTGCTCACGGTAAGGGAATCAGCTAGGTTCGGATTCCAAATTAGAATTTGTAAGACAAGTGTAAAAAGGTGAATGGCAACACAGCGATTCAGACAGTCTCCACAACCCCCATGCCAGGCTAAACAAGTATACCATATTTATAGCTTTGCTAATTGAACTTCTCCGCAAGTGATCTTCATACCCCACGGGGTAGGGGGGTATAGTCGATGCCACATTTCGGGTAATGCTACCGGGCGCGGATAATTGGCAATATCCGCGCAGGAAATATCCG
The DNA here is from genome assembly GCA_009176345.1 of Aspergillus leporis. Classification (NCBI taxonomy): domain Eukaryota; kingdom Fungi; phylum Ascomycota; class Eurotiomycetes; order Eurotiales; family Aspergillaceae; genus Aspergillus; species Aspergillus leporis. The sequence goes on along the minus strand of ML732299.1, from coordinate 26,762 downwards.
CCACGAACTATACCCGTGGGCCATGGCTATCGAGGAATGGGTATATAAAGAACAAAACAGGCCTCACCATCCCTTTCAATCAATTCATGAGTAGGTCCTCTCAAATACTATAATAGTCTCAATTCAAACCTAATCACCTACAAATCCCAATTCGTTCCCAAAATGTCTCCCCAAGCAACAACCCCCTACCCCTTCACGTTCACCTCCTCACCAACCCATTCAACCCCAAGAGAAACCACCAAAGACCTGACCCTCCACCTCCCAAATGTCCGCGGCGCAATTCCCTCCGCCCAAGCATCCCGCCTCCGCACAATGATGTACGAAGCCCACTCCGACCCTACAAAGATCATCGCCCACGCCTGTACCTACGACGGCCTCTCCTCCCGGCTCGTTGAAGAAGCCGGATTCCCAATCGTCTTCCTAGCCGGCTACGCCGTAGCCAGTTCCTACGGTCTCCCCGATACAGGCTACATCGCCATGGCAGAGATGTGCGATAAGATCCAGGAGGCAGTTCGGGCCACCAGTGTCCCTGTCATGGCAGACGGAGACACGGGATATGGGAGTGCAATGAACGTCAAACGAACTGTGGAAAGCTTCGCAGCAGCCGGTGCAGCAGGCATCATGATCGAAGATCAGAGCTGGCCGAAACGTTTGTTCTTTCCCCTCCCCCCCCCCCCCCCCCTTTAGCCTTGGGGCTGTGTGGTACGTGACGACTAACAGGTGCGTGTATAAAAAAGGATGCGGCCACACAAAAGGCAAATCTGTCGTCTCACGGGGAGAAGCTTACGCCCGGATCCAAGCCGCCGTCGATGCCCGCAACGGCGGCCAAGACATCTTCGTTCTTGCCCGAACCGACGCCCTGATCCACGGATGGGACGAGGCGATGACTCGTGCCAAGGAATTCAAAAGGATCGGGGTGGATGCTGTTTTTGTAGAGGCACTGCCTGACCGGGAGGCTATGAGGAAGTGTGTGGAGGAGCTGCAGCTGCCTGTCTTTGCTAATATTATTGAGGGCGGGCTGACGGAGAATCTGTCGGCGAAGGATTTGGCTGGATTGGGATTTTCTGCTGTTGCGTATCCGTGGACCTTGGTTGCGGCTCATTTGAAGGGTGTGCGGGAGGCACTTGAGGGGTTGAAGAAGAGTATGGCTGTTGGGGCGCCGCCGATGATCTTGGGATATGCGGAGGTTTGTGAAGGGGTTGGGTTTAATAAGTATTGGGTGAGTTGGGTTTTCTTTCATTTTCTTTTGGTCTTGTGGGTGAACTGGCTGTCTAGAAGGGTTTGCTAACTTTTTTCCCAGGACCAGGAGGTGAGATATGAGTTTAACGATGCAGGGTTAGTTAGGGGTCAGAATGGAAGTGCGTAGTAGATGTCGGATAAATTTATATGGTACAATAGAATTAAATCAGTAGTTCTACGTTCTGATATATCCGGCTATCTTGTATCGGGCCAACAAATGTATTTATTCGTGTGCGTATGTGGTTCCCCAATCTTTTCCCAGGCATGTAATTGATAATCTGCATGAACTGCCGTGCGTTCCGTAAAACTTAAGGCGTTAGTTAGTTAGTCTGCAGATTATCCCGAGGATTAAAACTCAAATTTATTAACCTTTAGCGTGATTTTGGAAACGACGCTGTTTTTCTCCGCACAAATTCCCCACATCAGTTCGTTCCTTCGCATGTCCGTAAACTGCATGCATATAGCAATGCATCGTCCACCGCGCAGTCGAGCCGTGTTCGACTATAATTACCGTCGTACTTACAAGGCATGCATCCCTTGTCGGGAAAGGAAGGTGAAATGTGAGCTTGAGGGCGAAAGTCAACAGCCGTGTTCTCGGTGCGAAAGGATGAAGCTACATTGTCGGTTCACGGAGAACAGGCCGTGGACTCGACGGAAGTCAGGTATGATGCCGTCAAAGTATTGCTCCTACCTTCGTATATGCAGTATGTTCATATCAAAGACGATTAGGTCGATCTGTTGACACACGAAGCCATTCGAGAGGTCTAGTTGAGAATGGGCTGGATCAGGTTCGGGGTCAAACAACCGACAGTAAGTTTCTGCGTCTATTGGCTGAAACTGGTTTCTCTTAATGGACAAAATCTAGAGGAGACGAACACATACTCTGATTCCAACAAGAACCCTGTGACGGCCTTGCCACTTATGTTTCCGACATGCAATGGCCCGTTCAGCTTCTTTGTAGGGGGCACCTCACACACGAGCCTATCCTCATTCACGAACCACCTTGAGGATACTACTAGAAGCCCAGGACAGACACTGGTTGAGTCAGATGTACTCAGGGTCTGGAGTGCATGTCGATTCGTCAAGATGGGATGGCTTACAGCCCCCGAGGCCATCACTTTAGTCAATCTGTAAGCAGCTAATCATGGACACATTGGTCTTCAGACTAAATGCATGGCTGCCTACTGATAACCATAGATTCTCCGAGAACATGTCTCCGTTATCACCAATTCTAACCGACTTCTACAACTATCCCAGTAACCACTACTGGCTCGTGACCCAGGAACCAATGCTCTGCTGCACAATCTTGATGATCTCCTCGCGATACCACGTCCTACCTGGATTTGGAGGCACCTCACGAGCATATTCCATTCATAACCGCCTCTGGCAGCATTGCCAACATCTCATTCTGCGTATCATACTAGGCCAGGAGAAGTTATCCAAAGCGAAAACGAGACACGTGGGCTCCATAGAAGCGCTCCTCCTCATGGCCGAATGGTATCCGCGAGCTTTAAACTTTCCCCCAGATAACGACGGCTGGGACTCAGATTTAATTCTCACGCTGCCGGACTTCAGAGACCCCCCTACTTCGGCGGATGAGGTGCCCATGTCGGATCGCTGGAGGGAGGATGTTGTTGAGCCTACTAGGCGGTCGGATCGGATGTCGTGGATGTTAGTAAGTACCGCGCTAGCATTAGCGCATGAACTGGGTTTGTTTAAGGCTGAGCAGGGCGTGAGGAAGGGACCAGAGCAATTTGAGGGAGCTGGTATGCGGTCGGATGCCCAGATATATCTCCAGCACTTGGAATGGAGACGTCGACGTCTCCCTCCTTTGTTATACGTCTTTGGGAATCTGCTTTCTTCTCGTTTAGGCTGTACATCTCTCATTCCGGAGATGCCAGCAGTCAAGGTATTAGACTCATCTAGCGGGGATCAGGAATGGATAGATTTCATGGTGTCATGGGTAGATCTGACCCGATTGGCTAAGGATATTACGGAGACACATTTCCCATCAACGGTCAGGATCGACAATCAGGAAAGAATTACAAGGCCGTCTAGAGATTGGGGAGAGCTGTTGAGTAGGTGGAGGCATGACCGACCAACACTAGCAAGTCAGAGAAGTTCGCTCTATCTCCTGTGCACTATATACTAATTTATACCACCAGATCCCCATCTTGATTATATCCTCGACATTGAGTACCATTATCTTCAAGCCTTTTCCAACTCCATCAAAGTCCAATCATTAGTCGAAAACATTCTCACTTCGCCAGACCAATCCTCTCCCACAGACCGCACCTGCATCAACGAAGTAATCAGCGCCTCTTGCACAGTCCTACAATCGATAATCAACCCCCCAAATATTCAATACCTCCCTATCCGCGTCTTTCTACGGGTCATCGGCTCCTCGATCTTCCTACTGAAAGCCCTCGCTTTAGGTGTGCGGACAGTCCAGCTCTATACATCCCTCAATCTCTTCGACCAAACAATCGCGACATTGCAATCTAGTACATTGGATGACATGCAACTCGTTTCACGTTATGCGTCATTACTACAGATTCATGTATCGCGTCTACGGGAGACATTCAAGGCATCTGCACAGGAACGAGAGAAAGACGCTCAAGAGGATGAGCAGATTGAAGGTCATCCAGGAATGCTGCCGGTACAGAGCGACGAGTTTCATGTCTGGGATGACCCTCTACTGGGGCAGATAAATGGAGGAACAGATGATTGGTTCTCTTTACCCTTTGATCCGTTGATGGCACCCTTTGGGACTTGGGATGATAATGGCCAACTTGACTATGGGTTGGATTCGGCTTACTTGGATTTGGACTTTATTTGGAATCTGCCGCCGTGATTGGGGTTGGTGACCAAGTTGATTTTCTGGCGTGAGTTGTAGATAGTAGACGTTGAAAGTCACTAATGATACAAATAAGGTAGGTTTCTGGGCAGGATACTCAATGAAATGACCATACAATGTATCATATCTATCTGCAAGGCTAGATGTCTAGTATATTGTGACACTACTACTGTCTGGTCATGGTTAGCATGTTTTCCCACAAGAATAATATAAAGTCATATTGGATATACGGACAGGTTTGGAAGACGGAATGAAAAAAGCAGAAAAGGTTTTCCGGAATAATGGGTTGGTTTAGAACATTCTGAGAGTTACTACTGCCCTCAAATATACATTGCTAGGTACACCCTATACAGGATCTGTACGAAGACAAACCAAGGAACATGAATGACTTTTAAAGTAAGGACAAGAGAATACTATGTTTCTAACACACATAAACCCTAGCTCAAGCTAAAGTGGTTCAATTGGATGTGTAACTATCACGTTTAGTAGACACAGAGTCTATTGATTGATTGATTGATTGATTGACTATTTCATTCTCGTACCTAGTAGGCTTTATTCAGCCAATTGACGGTAGGTCACTGCAGGGCAGCTGGAATGCTGCCGTTTATGTATATATATAGCTGTACACGTATTCCCCGTTCATCTCTGTATAGCCTCATATTCCCGCTTCTCCGTGGATTCACGGGCCTCTCGTTAAACTTCCTCCTCATCTCCCTCCACTGCGCTCACCCGGCAGCCTCACCACGCCGCCCTACTGCACGTCGGTTACACGAACGCGGTATGTGTCTGGTAAGGCTCTGAATTGACCGACCCGTGTCTTCAACATGAATTTGATCATTTTCATAGAGTCTACATGAACTATGTTATCATCTTACAGTATGTATTCTTCATTTGAAACGCTATCTTCTGTCTCATGGACAAGAATGTACTCTAGAGCTTTAGATCTACTGCTGGACCGACCAGGGCGAACGATCGAACATGACCATCCTGAAACACTGAGGTACACCAAGCCCGCCTCATTGGTAGGCCATTGACAAGGTTCGCATAACAATCGAGTTCATCGGCTGCCCAGTATTTCCTCCGACGCTCCTCCATCTCAACCCAGGAGAGTTTGGATGTTTGCCAAGAGTTTGGGTTGTCGATCTGGTCAAGCTTGACGAGATAAACTGGATGAGAACAGCGACCAGCGCTAATCCAGCCCTTTGTTGGGTCGTTCTTTAAAATCTCCTAGATAACCAGGAGCAGCCGTGCCTGAACCAGCTTGATGGGAAGAGCCTCGTTCGGCATGTTCTGTTCCCAGAAGTCCAATGTGCAGCAGGCGTGTGTGTGTACAAAAGTGGCAGTACCCCCTTGACTGGCTTCCCATTGACGCCGCAAGTGCGCGCATGGCATAGTGTAAACATGTGAAGCGCTCGTCCGCCTCCGAGTCCTGGTTTCCTCGTGCGTAGTATCGCTGCTGATTGATGACGGGCGCAAGGAAGTCGTCCCTGTGACCGACAGTTAGTTCATCTCTTAGTTTTTGAGAGTCTAGACTGGAATGAAAGCCCTACAGATCTGCACACTCTAGTGCTGACATCTGGAAAGGGACTCCGCCGTCAACACTTGGGAGCCCAACTCCAGGGGGTACCGAGTGGGCAGACAGACGAGGCTGGCTTCGATATGTTGTTAGGTGATGTTGGGGCCGGGATCTTCATGTTCAATGATGGTACGGTCCTTTGGTTTCATTGCATATTCTTAGAGGAGGAATTGAGAGCCGTCTCAGGAAAAGGCTAAGGAAAGTGCATTACACCAATGTATATACATAAATAGCTCGATGCTGCATTAGTGACAGGAGTGTGGTCAATAGCATCAAGATGGAGCTCCTGTAATAGATTGTGCTTCAACGATACTATTCAGCTCCTCCTTACCCCCTGACAATATATCCTTCCAATTCCTCTTCTTCAACCACTCCTCGAATGAGTCCGTCTGTACCGGCACTTTTAGTTGTGATGGGTGGATCACCCCTTCAATCCCCGCTGCATACCCAAACTCCGAAATGAAACCGGGAGCCTCCAGAACCTCCCAAGGAATTCCAAATCGGTCATACATTGCCTCAGCTTTCATCTCCACCAAGTCAGCTTCATACCCTGTAGCCTTTGCCCAGGCTTCCACAGTCTCACCCATGCTCAGATAGCTGTCATATGCGAGCAGTCTAGTCCGCGGAGCCTCACCAATCAACGCACTAACAAAAGCACCGGTTGACTCCCTAGCCGCAATAATAGGCATATTTTGCTCTTTCTTCAGAGGTACCATGAGCCGGTACTTCCGAACCGATGGGTCCCATCTAGGCATGAAGAGGGGATTTGTCGCGTATGCCCCAAGAATGATATACGAGGTCTTCTCAGCCAGTTCCGGCATCTCAGTTTCGATGTACTCCATTATTTCAGCCTTGGAGTCCCAGTGATATGACTGGGAGTATTTTCCACGGGAGTGCTTTTTGATTGGGGCAAGGACGGAATATATGAACCGCTCAAGGGTGGGGACACCTGCAGCAGCGATAACAGCATTCCGACCATGTTGCAGCTCTCGTATGAAAGCTTCGTCACTATTCTTGCATGCGAGATAAGGGCCCCAGAAATCTGTGTTGACGAAGACAACGTGTGTTTCGGCGAAGGCGGAGCGCAAGGAGGAAAGGTCTGATAAATCCGCTTTTATTACATTGGCGCCGAGGGAGGCGAGGGTTTGCGCGCTTTGGGAGGAGGGGTTTCGGGTGATGCAGCGGACGTGCCAGTCGGGGAGGGAGAGAAAGCTTTCTGCAACTGAGGCGCCTTGATTGCCTGTTGCGCCGACGATAGCGATTGTCTTCATGTTGATGGTGGTTGTTATATTGTCAAGGTTCGGGTGTTGATATTGTGGATGGGATGTCTGAGGGTTGTTATTTTGTTATTGTTAATCTGGGAGGACGAAAGCTTAATTTATATCCGAGCAATCTATAGGGCTTATTTTGTAAGCCATTCCGATGCATAGGATCAGACAAATACTCATGATCCCCAATGTAAGCCAAAGTGAGCCATACGGCGGGCTTATTCTTGGCGTACGTTTTAGGGCTTCTAGCTGCCCATTGATTGGTCAAAAAATCATAAGCCACCCTCCCGCGGCGGCAACTTAGCATCATGATCACTCCGTTCGTTTTATCCCAATTCTAGCATGAACCACAAGCCATCTGATGATATGTCCGGAAATAACAACGGAAGAATAGTCAAGCGTCCGAAACGGGTACTTACACCCGCGCGCAAAGAACAAAATCGGGTAGCGCAACGGGCTTATCGTGAGTGCTATACGGAAGGTGTTGGAGCACGCCCGCTGATTGGAAGCAGGTCAGAGGCAAAAAGAACGCGTTCAAAGAGAGAAACAGCAAGAAAAGGTCCCTAATGCGGCAAGAGAAATCCAGCCCGCTCCAGTTTTGAGGAACGACCAGGTTCAGCTTGCCGAGCCAGTTGACTTGTTCACGGGTGATTCAGATCTAGACGTCCGATCAAATGAAGGCTTGGCACCGTTGATGTTGACGCTCGACCATTTGTTCCCTTCAGAGCAAGGATCAAGTACACAACGCTATGATTCCCCTGTCCAGGACATTGAGTCTACTGGCAGTTCAAGCACTCCAGACACAGATATAAGGTTTCCAGACCTGTACAGCAACACCCTTGAGTTGGCACACACGATGCTTCTCCGGGCATGTCTCCGCAATGCGCAGAGTCTCGGGATTAGCGTTCAAGAGTTCTTCAGTTACAAGTGCATGTCCCTCTGTTCACCCTTCTACCGACCCAACACCACTATGTCGGATGATCCGCAGGCCCTCCTGATCACTGTCTCGCAACCCTCCATTCCTGCACATCTCAAGCCCACTCTTCCCCAGATTCTCTTCCCACACCATCCACTGTTAGATTTGCTACCCTTGCCTGCGCTGAGGACACGGGCCATCATGTTAGCTGCTACGGCACCCACTCTCCTCGACGCAGTAGAGCTAAAACGGGATATTGTTGAGCAGGGTGGGATTGTTTGTCGGGGTGGGAAACCGTGGGATATGCACAGCTGGGTGGCTGCTCCGTGGTTCTTGAAGAAGTGGCGGTTGCTGCTGGGTGATTTTTAGCTTTGATTTGTGTACTTAGATGTGTTAATCAATAATTCTGTACTTAAGAATTGACGCTACAACGCTAGATAAATTCGCTCTTGTCTTCCACTTTGCACATTTCAAGCCGTAAATCGCAAGAGTATACACTTATACCCTATTTGCACCCACAGTTGTCGCGCCGCACCTTTGAGGAATGAGGAACTTCATTGATAAATGATAATATAGCCGAAATTCGAGCAAAGTGAAAGAATGCCAGGCTGATTCTTAATCATGATGTTTTGCTTTGATATCGAATGAACAACGACTGCTTCGAAGCTCCGCGCTTCTCCGTATAATATTTGGTGCTCGAGGTCGGCTTCGGAGCGAATTGAACCCTTGAATCGCAAGTATGCAAGGTTCAACTTGCCCTGAATCCGACCCAGTAGTGGGAGGAGAGCTGCTATAACAAACATCAACAACTAAACTGATTCAGCAATATAGAGCGCTAGTTACTGGAGACAGGGTAGTCAGCTTGGACTAGATCGAGAGCATGGTGGGGCGTTTGAGCTGGACGGCGCTCATCTGATCTGACATGCATGCCAAGAACATTCACGATTCGCTTCAGGGCCAACTCTCATTTACTGGGAATTCGAACAGCCGTGTCTCAGATTCCGTTCAATGATGTTGAGCCCAAACTGCAGAGTTTTATATCTCGCCCCTATCGCGGCCAACGACAGCTCACCAAGACACGAGTTATGGATTCGCACAAAGCATGAAAAACTTGCGGAGGTGGTTCAGGTGCCTCCGTATCACAGACCTACTAGCAACGGGGCCCTAAAAGAGTTTATACCACTATCAGTCACTTTTTTTTAGCTCTGAATTAGCTCACTTCAGCTCCGCGAAACCGGGAGCAACCTTCTGTGAAGCATATCTATAACCTCTTGATTGAAGGCAACTCCAAGAGCAAGCCTGGTCATAGACCCGAAGATCCTGATGCCCTTCGGAATCTGGCATCTAGTATAACTCTGGTTGTGATGCTAATTGAACGGAATCCGGAGACTAGTGTCGTACGGCGTCTTGGGATAGGTGAAGTCTGCCTCAAGAGATGGGTCGAGGCAGATCGCGAGCTCAAAACGATCATTTTGGTATGAGCCAATCTTTACCCTTTGGACCATCTTTACCGTTTGTAGGGCATGTTCAATTTTCTACTGGTTTACATGGACTCTTGTTCGCATATTAGATCTCTCTAAAAAGGGGCCTTTCGGGACGCAAATTTTTTGGAGTTATCTCTATCGGACGTATGACTCACGTATCTCGATGGTGGAATACGTATATTATTTGATTCTCGATAGGTCTAGAAATGTTGACAATTCGAGGTTTGGAGTTAGGGGACTTGAATAAATGGTCGTTTCTCAATCCGCAGAGTCGGTCTTATCGACCGGCGAAACATGGCCCGCCAGTCCAGGCTCAGCAGCTGCCCAAAAGAGACTGAAACTGGTCTGGCAGGAGAAGCTGGCTGGAGCGTACTAGATGCTTCCGATAGTCGTAACCTTTACCTCTTTATTTCACAGTTCTCTGATCGCTTCTTGTAGTCATCAAGCCAAGGCTCTTTGGAGTTGCGAATGGTCTCTTGAATTTTGGAACACTTGCCGTCGGGGTCCGCCACATTTGGCTGGGCAAGAAAGAAAATGGCTCTGCGGAGACGTAGATTTTGGGTCTCTAGTGCCAGGCAAGATTGAATCGTACTTTGAACGGACATTTAATCTGTTGCTGCGCAGAAGGACAAGAATCAATCCGTCGACGTGTTCCTACCAGAATGAAAAACAAAGGGTGTAGGTATACAGTTGATTGAGGGCTCTCCTCTATCTAAACAGAGAAACTGTACCTTTTCTAGCTCCCTTGTGTTGAAAGGTAGCGGACGTTGCTGATGCCCCGTTCCCCAATGAACCCTAGTAAGCTTTGATAATTTCAGTGTTGAACTGCAGGAGATCGACAAGCACCGACGACCTGGTGAATTGGCACAACAAGTAAGATATGTTTCATCCACTGCACCCTCATCGTAAAGGTTTTGCACGACCAACAGTCCCGCAGGACACTTTTTCGCCAGACGGGTTGAGTTGGGCGGCCCCGGCTTTTCTTCTCTGAACCATCTCCGAACATTCTCGGCATTAACGCATCGCAGAAATGGACCAAGATAAAAGCGGCCGTCAGGGCATCCTTGTCGCCGCCAAAAGATACCAAACTTGGAGAAGAGCCTTTTCTGGCGTGCACAGTGTGGCAATACTCTACTAGCTAACAAATACGCTGTTCTCTCATGCCCTTTTTTGAACTTGGCACTAAAACCCCAATAGTTCCTCTGCGTGGTGTTCTATCTCGGGGTCCTACCAGAATAGGCGCATTGTCCAGGTATGTGTGAGCGCTGCACACGGAAATGAAGTGGCTAAATCATTGGGCAGCAATCCGATATCTTTCCCATGCTAGACTTCATCTGCCTCCTGCCAGAATGTCAAGATATGGTAGACAAGGCACGACAATACAAGTACGATCTCCACGCGCAGAGTGGAAGCCAGGTGGGTGGCGGTAAGATAGATTAAAGATGATCTACAACGCAGTGAAAGTGATTTGATTTGTAGTGTCGGTAGTCATCTACACAATTGAGGCTTTCCAGCATAATGGACGTTTGGTCATTTTCTCAAATTCAAAGGGTTGACGACTTGCGTAATGCCAGCACGAAGATTCATTGTCTTCATTTTCTCTCCCCTACTTGATCACATCCTAGCGATTGGATATTCCAAGTGATTGTGTACAGGCATAGGCTAGTTACAATGATTTTGCCCTTCGTTTTCTCTCATATCATCAAGCACTATGTTGACGTACCAACAAACAATGATATCTTATTTGTGACGAGAGGCTGTGAGCGTCTTAGATAATAGAGGCATGGTACCTCGAGGACGTAGATATAATAGGTTTTCAAAATCCGTTGACCACACCGTTAGAACTTTGCTCGCCAATGCCATGAATACCTTGATCTTGCCGCATATCTACATTTATTTCGCATTGCTGCTTTCCTTAGTGTAAATTCCATTACCACATCATAAAAGCAGCCATAGCAACTCCAACCCCGGCCAACAACCCAGCCCATCTCATCAAACCACGTTGAATATGCAACTTAGCTATGCGACCTATCTCATCCGAATCATTGATCTGTGGGAACGGTATGTCAGGGATGTCCTTGCCCAGCGCCTTACACAACGGCTCCCACCCATCCTTCACATCAAAAAACACCAATCGTTCCTCTGGGACTATCTCTTTCAGCCACTCAATATGTTGGAGGAAAGTCCGACGATCCGGCTGTCTGACTCCATACATTTTAGCCCACTGGTCACCCACAAGGTTGACGTACTCGATAAAATATCTCATGCCGGGCAACGGAAGCAGGACTAAACGGAGACACCACACTGTGCACAAGTTCGAAACTTGAGTAACGCTTTTTTCCCAAGACATCGGGTCGCGAACGGTGCAGATGACCATAGCGTCAGGGTACAGTTCTAATAATTCAGGTACCAGCTGCGATCCCGGAGAGTCGGTGATGGCGGCGTAACCGTCTAGTCGGCGTTGAAGGAGTTCTAGAGTCTCTTGCCGATCGTGGCGCAACCAATGCCGCAGAATCTTCATCCATGAAGTGATCTCAATTGGAGGGCCGATGGTGTTTTGTGTTCCGCAATGAAAAACGGGCCCGTTGAGGAGGATTTTCAACGCCTCGCTGAAAGATGCGGTACCGGTCCGTGGGAGACCGGCACCGATGACCTGAATTCTGGTCCCGGGAAAAGGAACAGAGGGTTGCTGGCCCATTATCGAGAGGGTTCGATAATGAGAAAGGCTCACAAGATAATACTCAGGGTATTGGAACACCAACAGAGAAACGATATTCTCTTTGACAATAGAGGAAGAGGAAGAAGGAAGAAGGAAGAAGGTGAAAAGCAAAAAAGACAAAGAAATCGAGCTATTGAATATGTACGCACAGACCATTACTTAGGTATCAGCCTTCAACATAGTGGGTATTAATTAGCTTCAGGACCGCGTCGTGTGCAGGATTAGGCGGGCGGGCCAATCATGTATGCGCGTGCTTCATGAAGTGACATGACTAATACTAGTTGTATGAAGTTAAGTTAGTTATGTGACAGATGCTAGATGGATAAAAAGCCTACAATAGCCATGTCCTTCATACCTGGTGGATATCACTCGGGCGAGACTCATGAGCATGAAAGCACACAATTAGAACTTAGCAGAAAGATTTTGGACTGACTCAAGAAACAGGCCATTTATTCCCATGGTAGCATTTGTCAACCCTTCCGCGCAGTGGACGGTCGGGCTATTTGAGAGGAATGTTTCCAATTCTATGTTTTCCGAATAGGAATGCAGAAACTCTGTCTTGTAAGTCCTGTTTGTCAATACTTCTGAGAAGGCAACCAGATAATACCTGTTTTAGTTTAGCAGATGCATATACAATGCATGTAGTTAACGCTAACTTACCAGCAGCCGAGCCGCCATAGAGCCCGTGAACGACAACCATACTGGAGGCAGGAATTAGTTAAATCGGTATTTTATCTGACCTCAAAGGTGAAGGCTAACTCAACGCCTTCAAATTCCGAAGTGTGCGAGTCTTCCGGTCTTGAAGCTGGACCGGGTGGCCACTCCACGGTCAATCAGCTCCTGGTCGGCCATCTCGGCATCGATAATTGATGATTTTGCTTGTCTATAAGGATACGGTCTGGGCTGTTGTTAAAGATTGCATAGGTTGGGGCCGTCAATTCCCTGGCGATGCTTTCATCTGGAGGGGGAGGAGGAAATTCCTTTGTGCCTTCCTATTAAATAAATTCTGTACAACTTTCTTATCGACTGGGTCGAGGTTGCGGATAAAATGAGATTTTTCAACTAATGATACCAACGGCCACGCTATGTAGTAATAACGCCAGCCAGCCTGATACTAAGCCATTTATAAATTAAAATTGCTTAAATTGCTTAATCTTTTCAGAGTAGGTTAGGCAGTTGCATTGTACTATATCATAAACCTTGGTTATATGTAACAGGCTATATAACTAGTAGTGTAGTATACAACCATAGTGTGTTCATGTTCTTAGCCAAGCAATCATTGTTCTACTGGCTCGCTTCTGGAGAACCCTATGTTTGAGCCTTTTGTTGGGCTTATCTATTAAAAACTCATCGCAACCAGTCTAGTTGGAGATAAAATTATATTGCGTGGCAGGTGAGGTTTCGCCAGTGAAATATCCATCTTGTCCGCAACCTCGACTCAGCCCGCCGTACAACTTTAAACAAACCCAATCACTCTCTCGCACATCGCTTTGACCGATGAAGTATGATTACATTGGTGGCTCTAGATGCTGCCCACAAAATTGTTCGATCACAAGTCAATCTAACCGGGGTAGTCGCTTTTTCTCCGATGCTGTGAGATTGTGCTTGTCGTACGAAAAACCTGCTACCTCCCCGTTTCGGGCATACAAGCATATCATCTGATTCTTCTTTCGTGTAAACATCTACACTGATGATTCCCGAAGATGAATGACTAGATGGTATAAAGAGGGGAGGTAGGTGTATCTAAAAAGGCATCCCCTATCGAACTTTCAAACATACAGCAGCCATTCGAAATATTCAATTCTCTCAGATCCTCAGTCCAACACACACTTCCACAAACGCCATGAACGATCCAAACCCGATATACTTGCAGATGCATGCTCAAGACAATTGGCTAAGCTACGCCCCAACCAGAGGCTGTAATCGTACTCAAGGAGGCTTCCGAAGACATATATCTAGAGGAAGTTGGCCCGAAAGCACTTATCACACACGCAATGAAGGGAAGGCACCCGAACAACGTCGAATTGTTGCGTCGTACTATGATTAGAGTATTCGGTTCCACGGAGAATGCCTTGAGGTGATTCATGGGCGCATGGGCCCTAATTCCAACGACGAATTGCCACTTTACTTGTACACGAATTCTGTTTTACAAGCCATAACGGTTGGTCTCTTGAGAACCGATTAACCAAAAACGGCGTACCGAGCCGCCTGAAATCAGCCATTTTGCTCAGGAGAAAGCAGAACAATCTTTTTTCGTGCGGAGGTCAAGATGTATGCCAATGTGGACCCGCCAACGCTCAAAGGATTTTTTGGAGGGTTGGGAGATAAGAACGATCCGATTCTGTACAATACCAGCCTTCCGCCAACCAATCATTTGCACGCAAGATATAATACTGAGAACCTGGGTTCCATTCGGGTGGATGACCTTTTCGATTGCGCTCATTACACAGTTGTTCCCAAGGCTATCAAGACTTCCGAGCAGGCGGAAGACGTTATCGAAAACATTCCAGACGTGTAAACCAGCGAAGGATATTTTCCTTGACATCAGCGGAATATGCAATCTAACTGCCAGTGGAATCGAGAGAATACTAAGTACACTAGACTTCGAAAACACCTTACAGTTTGTGCACATTCCCAAGATACAATCTATGCGATCTGCTGAGCCTCAGACCCCAAAATCCCAGAACTCTACTTCTAGCCCGCAAGGTATAGAAAGACTTTTCAAGAACAAAAAGTTTGATAAAGTAAGGACTATCTTGAAAATTATCATCGATGATCTTGGAGTATCAACTCAGCGATCCCTTGATTGAGAGTATGCTCGCTGGGACAAACATGAGGATCTGGGACTGGAGGAAAACCGACCTATGTCCTGATGTTATCAGAAGGGCGGCTCCTGAGTGGAAGTTGTTACATCTCTACTAAAGCGAACGAAACGCCGTGCTTTATGAGTGGAGTGGACCAGAAAGGGCTATGCCTACTTAAATAGCCTAGAGCATATGACCCTGCATGTTCGGAAGGTACGTATATCGGGAAGCTAGGTATCTGATCTCTTTCTCATCTATACCCCTTTAGTCATCGGAGCCTGACGCGCGCGTATATGGCAACTCAAACGCATTCAAGGGCCATATCGAAAAAGTAATATATCGCCTCAAATTCAACACGCCGTTAGTCGAAAAGGAAATTCAAAGCACTGTGATTGGGATATTGCAGGTACCCCTAATGAATCCGGCACTGGGCAAATGATCAACATCCCAGAAGATCAGGTTCCAGTCCACCAGATCGCGAAGAGTATAGTCGAAGAGATGATATCGGCAACACCAACAGTCTGTGAATTGCTTCAGCCCAGCAAACATTCAACTGAAAAGATGTCTCCTGCATAGTGGGCCTTCAAATGCACAAGGTCTCCGATACATGCAATAATAATACACACCCAAAAAATACTTGGTCAATGTGGTCGCCACAGTCCAAAGAGAAAGCTGCTAGGAAATTTACAAGAAAAAGGATAAAGGAAGTGGCAAAGAAGAGATCTATAAAGCAGCACTAACAAGTACCAAGAAGAAATACGGCGGGGAGGTCATCAGTGAGCTCTTTAAATGGTTGGACAGACACGTCCCAGCCCCAGTCCCACAGATTTCAATCATTTATCCCAAGGATCCGGGCGAAGTAGTTAGCCATGATATGAACTTGGCCATCAGCAGCGATACCGAAAGTCCTCCAGTCCGCGCATGGTCAAGTGCATGGAGAAATTTTCAAGGCGTCTTTTCAATATACAAAATCAGGAAACTACCAACCGTATCGAACAACAAAGGGGGACTTTCGTTGTCGCGCTGATTGACGAAGGTGTTGATATCGGCAAACTAGCATTCGCAAATCACAACACAAGAGGAAAAAGATTCTATCGGCAGCCCCGTGACAGAAACTGTATCAAGCCGCATTATGAATCTAACGGCGGTCATATAACTATGATGGAGACTCAGATCTAGTGCATTTGTCCTAAAGTGAAGCTGCATGTGTTAAAGTTGGAGGACCGCATTCACCCGATAACCAAAAAGCGCATCATCGTGCCCCGAAGCGAGGCTCACGTTTCTTCTCACCAGCTAGCCTCTTTTTTCATTTCTTCATTTTGTTCAAAGAAAATCTCTCTAATCAAGTCAGGCCATTCGGTATGCGATCAAGGTGAAAGTGCATATCATCTACATGTCTTGGAGTATTGAGATATCATAAACACGGACTTTGAGCAGCTAGAGCATGCAGTCCTAGAAGCAGGAAAGGGAAATATCTTGATGTTCTGTTCCGCCAGCCACGAGGGTGCCAAAAAGAAATCCACATATCCCCAGAGACCGACCAAACGCTTATTTCGCATTGGAGGTGCAGACTCGACCGGAAACCTATATGGCCCAGTCGGTGATCTCCATAACATTGACTATACAGTCCCCCGGGAGCTCGTACAGAATGAAACATTTGTAGACGGTGTCCAGATAAGATTGAATGGCTCACAGGCCCTTCTGTGGCCACTGATCTCGCTGCTGGTCTTGCCGCGCTGATGCTTTACTGTGCTCAGATCTGGATCGCCTGCGACGACCCACCCGACCCAGCAGCAGTCGAACACTTCAGAGAAATTAAAACGCATGAGGGTATGGTTACTGAGTTTGATACAACCCACAAGGATAATAGGAAATACTTTCCTGTATGGGAAATTTCTGGCAAAACTCGTGGCAATTTTACTGTCGATGAATATATTCATCATATCAAAGAGGTTGCAGTTAGGCTCTGCTCCAACCTTTAACATTCATGCGTTGTTGTGGAAGCCCTCTAATAAAGACTGTTTTCCTTCACGCATCAAGGATATTTTTATCAATCAACTCGTAAATTTCCTACTCACTGTGAGGATTATTTGATATTTCAGCTGAATTCTGCATTTTAGTTCAATATCAATTGGCGGTTAATTATTCTCATTGCCTTCCATTTCAATATCTCTAGCCTCTTCACAATTTCAACCAGTTGGTGTTATATTCTACTTGAGTAGATACGCCCTATTGCCCATTTTGCAGTTCATATACTTTCACAACGGCTGAAGTACCTTAGATCCACTGCGTGAGTCAAGAAATTTACAGAATACAGTCCAGCTGCTGTTACATGCAACCTTTTGAGGCGTCCTAGCCTGACAAGTGGTACCTTGAACACAAGCTTGCCCGTCGGTGAGGCACTCGTCAGGTGCAGATGGACAACCCTAACTCTGGAGGAGGCACAGGCGCGATTAACAACATCCAGAAATTTAGGCCTTCAAAAAGAGCACCCATGGGCCAAATTTGGAACATAGCCGTAAGAACGGATGAGCAGAGCTTTGGAAAAATTCTTCGGCCATCGAAGATACCATCATTTTCGGCGTGTTGGAGCAAAATGTCAACGGACTCATCCGATGAACGCCGCCCGACCAAGCTGGCGGTAACGAATAAAGGCTCTACCGCTCCGGTAACAAAGAAATTCTTGAAATATCCTCGTCAGCAAGATCCTGACTGCCCGAGCGAGAGCACATTAGCGTCATGATCTGCAGAACTACGACCGGGTTTATTGAACATTTTTTTGGACGCGCTTGAAGTACGCGTGTACCAGCTAAGTAAATTATACATGTGCTTCTCTTCTACTCAAGAAGAGAATGGGTTCAAGCAAAGGGGCTCATACAAAGGAGCCGTCGTAAAGGCATGTTGGCACAGGACGCTTACTGTCAATCACTCCTCTGGCGTCTTGGCATCTGTGCCTCGCCACCTTTGCGGAGTGGACGGGAGGAATACATACCATTACTAGTCTTCTGTAAAGAGTACTTTTTATATATTCGAGAGTAAAAGATGAGTCCAGCGTGGTGGAGAACACGTGTCGCGGTATTTGATTCGGCGGCGGGGTTTCTAAAACTTTAGCCCTGGAATGCTTAGAGATAGACAACGCCGTCTAATGACATACCCTCCTCACCTAATGAACTAGGACCCCGAAGTAATGCAGTTAATATCGCTGCAGTCCTTAAAAGGATTCGAGTTCCTTTGTTGCTTGCTACTAGCATTCTATACAAGCACGCATGTCTTTTCCCAGCCTCTAGGCAGAAGTATGTGTATTTTTAGCGCCCCCTTACTCCACATTATTTAAGCACAAATCACCCCAAACAAGGGAATCGTATTCCATTGCAGTAGTTGTTATAGAGATCATACATGATTTAATCACTTCTACGCAGATCCCTAGGATGAGGACACACTTGTATTCCTTATATAGGAGGACTCGCCGGCTCCGATTAACCCTCGCCTTAATCACTGTCGCATGGACCCTAACGGAAGTTCTAAGGGTCAAATATGCCCTTGTACAACAGGCCAACTCCGATCCTGGACAGCTAGGCGGAGAGAAGATATTTATCACTGGCATTCATTGGAACAATGAAAAGATCTTGCGAGAAGCGTGGATACCAGCCGTGGTGGACCTGGTCAATGCGATCGGGCGCGAGAACGTCTTCGTCAGTATACAGGAAAGCGGTAGCTGGGACGATACTAAGGGCGCGTTACGCCATTTAGAAAAACAGCTCGCTGAGAACAATATCCCCAGAAGAGTCATCTTGGATGAGACGACGCATCTTGACGAGATCAACAAACCCCCTGCCAAGACGGGTTGGGTCCAAACCCCTGGTGGAATGAATGAGCTCCGCCGCATACCGTACCTTGCCGGCTTGCGGAACTTAGTGATGCAGCCGCTGTATGAAAAAAAGAATGAAGGAATTATATACGACAAGATCTTGTTCTTGAACGACGTGGTCTTCACAGTGAGTAGTCTAAACGTGGATAAATGCTATATATACTTCTGCTGACTTGCGCTAGAATCGAGATATTAGCAGGTTACTCTCGACTCGAGGAGGTAACTACGCAGCAGCATGTTCGCTAGATTTCTCCAAACCGCCCAATTTCTACGATACTTTTGCTCTTCGAGACTCTGATGGCCATGATGAACTCATGCAGTCTTGGCCTTATTTCCGAGCCCGTGCTTCTCGTCACGCGCTAAAGAATAGCGAGCCTGTTCCCGTTGCTAGCTGTTGGAATGGCGTAGGTCAGTAACCGGTCATGATTCAAAATGTCGGTAACACATCACTAACCGGGGGATCTAGTGGCAATGGATGCTTCTCCCTTCTATGGGAAATCGCCGCTGAAATTCCGCGGCATCCCTGATAGCCTTGCACAGTCACATGTAGAAGGATCTGAATGCTGCTTGATTCATGCAGATAATCCTTTATCCAGAGAGAAGGGTGTCTGGCTCAATCCCAATGTGCGCGTTGGGTATAATCCTCATGCCTATGCGGCGGTGAACTCTGACGAGAGCTCATGGCTATCCAGTCTCTCCATACTCGGCGGCCTTTGGCAAAACCGTCTCATGCGTTGGTTCACCACGGAATGGTTTAAGGAAAATATAGTCAAGGGACGACTATCTGAATGGAAAGAGCAATCTTCTGGAAACCAAGAGATTGGCCCTTTCTGCCTCGTCAACGAGATGCAAGTACTAATAGAGAAAGGTTGGGCTCATCGTTAGGGGTGCTTAGGTGCATTTATTGGGGTAATATATATAATACTAGTAAAGGAGTGCTTGTTTTACCGATGTAGTTCAATTAAGCATTTACAAAGTTGAATCAATCTCATGAGATCTTAAGAAATATTTCTTGCGACTCAATCTTATCATTTAATTTAATTTATGTTTTATAGGTGAATCGTGCTCCATGATTGCGAGATATGGACGAAAATAGCATCATTCGTCACACCATAGGGCTGACTAATAAATTGTGGAACGTAGTGACTACATACATACTTATCGTGTCCGTACCATGTAGTATATATATATTTTGCTACATCTAGCGAATATAAATAAACATTCTGTTTAGCGTTATTGCAACGCACACAATAAACTTTCTGTTTTGGCAAGGGGCGACACGATCGGCCGAGGAGTCTCGCTGCTCGCCTTATCACCTTGCCAGCCTCCATTATCGTGAAAGGCTGGCAAGGTGCTCAGGGGGACGAAGATGATAATACACACGTTGGTCTGCCCACAAGTTTCTCATACTCTCTAATAGTAATAGACTCGCCGTAGGTCATCACTAAATAGGCTCTTGATCATGGTGGTATGTTCCGTAGAGACTCCGATCTCGATCTTCAGTTTTTCCCCCGACCCTCCAGTTGGGTGTGAATTCGAAAGGCATGTCTAAGATTACAGGATTATTCTAAGTGTAAGCTTGTATTTTCCCTCCGTTTTCTCAAAGAGCAGGAGATCCGACTATCACACATATGAATTACTTATTGGTTGGAAGAACCCTCTATCTCCAATCTAATGGAGCAACGGGCTACGCCCAGATCTTAACCTGTGGATTTCGAGAAATTATGCACCAGAGGCTTTATTGTAGATGCTATTAAAACTGTACATAGGCAGGCATAGTGACAAGAGCCCCCATCCTGTAACATCAACAAATCCTCTACATGCCCAAAAATCCAAAGCATTGAGAAAAATCCACCACTGTATACACAGCCGCACATAGCAAAGTATCCAGACTTATAAAACAGTCTCCGTCTCAATGTTGATCTGTAAGCCCGGCGAAAGGCAGTCTCGATTCAGAGATGTATGACTGTCATGGACATAGTCGTAGGTCCCCTATTTGACAACGACGGTCTTGATACCCGCGTCCTCCTCGGCATTGGCGCCCTTCTCGGCAATATGGGGGTAGTCGCAGTCACACTGGCCACCGCAGCAGCTGCGAAAGTTGAAGAGGCGCTCAGATATGGAGCTAGCGGCGCAGTCACCGTTGCTGTAAACACCACTGAGCTGGCCACAGCATGTTTCGGTCCTGGCAGTGTCGGCGTTACCACCGGAGAAGCACTTGCAAGCAAGAGTGGGAGTGGTAAGGAGGGCAGCAGCAGCGGCAGTGGCGATGGTGAAGAACTTCATTTTGGTGGTTGGGGTGGTAGACGGTTTGAGCTGAAGAATTGAAGTGGTTTGAAAGTGGTTTTTGAAGGTGATTGAGGATTGAAGAGTGTTTGCTTTGTGACGATGAACAAGATCGAAAGAAGGCGATGTGTTTGGGGTTCTTTATACCTTTTCGAGCTCAACTTCTCGGGTCTTGCGTCCCGGAGTCGGACGTCTCTGAATCCATGGATTATCATGGATTGGACTATCTCGTCTCGCATCTAGATGTTGCTGGCTTTGGGGATAGCAAGGCTGACGTGAGAAGACTCTGGAAATGACCTTCGATGCTGCATCGCCGTGAATCCTTCGGCTTTTGGTCATTGAAGATGCGGAGATTATTGCGCGAATGAGCCATTCTCGATGCTGTTCTTCCTCCTTGGAGGTAACAGGAATGTAGATCTCCAACGCTGCCAACGCTGCCAACACTACCTTCAACTAGATCAACAGAATTTCTAGCAATGGTTGCCCTTGAGCAGCTGCGCCTCTATCTCCACTGATGCCTGACTCGGTATCAGGTTGTTGATCGGCACGTCCGGACGGCTCTACAGTGTTGGTATAGAAGTATCTGTATGGAATCGAGCCGTATGTTAATTGACTTGTACATTTGATTTATGACTATTATCCTTCTATGCCAATGCCCTCGTTCTAGATCGATACTATACGATTTTTTTGGTGTCTTTTTATATGTTTGGTACTTTTCATGCTTGCAGCTGTCATATGGAGGTATAAATGAGCGTAGGCCATAGTTCAAACTGATTGGCTCGAGCGTAATGGTAGCTCAGGGAGGCTTATGAGGACCCCCGAGCTTATTCAGATCTTTTAATTATTCACGGATACTTGGCCTCATGCCGCCCGCTGTCCCCGCAGCGCCTAATCCCAGACCTGCAGCAATGGTTGGTCTTAGGGCTGGTTGGTGTTGGGGGCGGATTAAGCGGCACTGACACCTCCGTCCACTACTACCAAGGCCCATGGATAGGGCATGAGGGTACGTTTCTAGGCCTCCGATTAACTTTTCAGGATTTTCCTGTCTCACCTCAACTCAATCTGGGGAACAAACTAGCTAGATGAGACCTTGTTTTTAGCAGCAAGCCGTTCGATTCAGTGCAACAATGTCTACTTGGTTAACTTAATCATCTTCAGTAGAAATGCAGTTTCTCCTGTAAGAGGTCCTAGAACAACAGAAAGGACAAACGCTGGCCCTATCGCTCTAGTCCGTGGGATCATCGCTCGCGGCTCTGTCTAGCCCCCACCCGACTTCTAGCTAGACGGCGTGATGCATCCAGATTGGTTCCATCGTATGCACTCATGTACTCCGTAAAGCCTCACCTACTGTCCCTCTATATATGCGATTTCAGTTGATCAATTCTTGGCCGTACTTCAGACAAACTATTGGTTCGAACTTGAACTTCTATTGCACGCTCAAACCCGTGATGGACCATGTCGATCGGTGTTAACTTGCTTAGTGCGGCGAGGATCTGCATGTACTCCACAAGTAGTATTCGAGAATACCTTGCTTGGCTCCAGTTTGCCTCGGAATTGGTTTACCCATATCAATCATACTGAAATTGTACTTCATGGATCTCCGCCCTGCAGAGACTAAGTCTAGTGACGTGTGTTTACTGTGTCGAGCAAAGATCACCCTCCGTATATGGACGGCGTTCGATGACCCTCCCGTGAAGACTGTGATCTTCATTATTTTGTCCAAGGTCAGAAAATCTCCCGAGCCCAGCCTACCAGTCCAGCACTGATCGGTGATCTAGACATGGCTGCTGTTGGGACAGGCATCAACGGAGCTGTACCGAAGGTATGATTCTACTCAACCTCCCAACACAATGTGATGAAGAGGCTCCTGTTGGTGGTATTTTCATACGCAGTAGGAAATTACACTGTTATGACAGAAGTCAGAACACCCAATTTAAGCAGCAACGGCGAAGCCCGGAATCAATCTCAGATCTCCAGCAACAATAAAAGTCTTCCCACAATGACAGTAGAATTGCCACATACTGTTCATACAAAAGGTTTTGAAAACAGTCAACGATATCGATATTTTAATCGTCAGCTCACCGTCAGCTAGTTGTGCACCGTTATCGTCGGAGGCTAGTGAAAGATGAGTATCAATCGTCAGGCATTCTCCCTGTGGCCCAGCCAGTGGGGGCACAAAAGCCACTAGGGGTAATTAGTGCTGTCGCTCGCACGAATTAGTCAACCTGTAAAGGGCAACAACCGATGTCAGACAACAACTAGGGCGTCCAACGACAGTAGATACAACGTTCACTCTGTAGGGCACTAACTATTTTGAGCTGTGGGAGTCAATATTCATGCAGGCAACATTCCAAGGAGCCTTGCCGACAGTGAATTAAGTATGTCTAAGGGTTGCAGAATTGACTGCGATTTATATACAAGGATATCATGCATGGGGGAAGGTTGTACAGTATCAGTATGCTGGTCTGTCCGGATCTTGTAATCTCGCCAGTTCTAGCAGTAGCCGATAAGTATAGATGGCCCGATCAACCTCGCGGAAGGCTTTTGAAAACCAATCTCGGCCTTGCTCCGCAATCTTTTTAGTTCTTCTCTGCCCAGCTTCAGTTGACGTGAAGTAGGTCATCAACTCGGGAAGCTCTTTCATGCTTTGACTGACTGGTATGTAATGAACCCATGGCACAAGGCGCTCATCATGCCACTCTCGAAAAAGTGTCTGTTTCAGCGGGACCGATTTTGAAGCTAGAAGCTTGTAGTAGCGGCCGCTGATACCATTTCCATCAATATCGAACACGAATCGTGATCGAAGTGCCCGGTCTTTGCCTGCCCAGGACCTTGGGCCAAAATACAAACGCTGGTCTCTACAGTATTTCATATCGCACTGGAGGATCCTAGTAAAGGAAAGATCGAACAATCTGCTGTTGAGGAACGCTGACTTCATACGGCTGACAATACCTTCCTTTTCTTGTAGATAATAATGCTGACTTCTTTCCAAATTCTGCCCCAACTTCACAAACCTTTGCCGGTGATAGTGTTTCCACTGCTCGTCCACAGCGAATCCACTAGTGGTAGAGCCGGCCCAATAAAGATTGTTTCGCTTCGCATCCCAATCCATATCGTGTGCAACATCATATCTAAACCCGGTCTCGATATAAGCTGGGCTGGGGTACAATATATCGCCCATCGTAGACGGTGCGCCAGTTGAAAGTATCGGCACTAATCCTTCTATAAGACGGAAAGATGTAGGGCTTATGGCGAAGCCGTGCATAGTGCTGTACTCGGGATGCTGACACAGGTCCATGACCGACAAGCGATCAGTGACGAAAGGGAGACCGAAGGTTTCCGTTTTGTTCCCTGACCGAATACCTCTATTACCTCTTTGAGAAGAACAATACTTTGTGAGTGTATCCCAGGCTGGCCGCCTAGACAAATGTATTTGGTGAAACCATCCATTGCGAAGACTATCACCCTCCGGGGGGATAAGGACTCTAGGTTCATCGAGGTGATTGACAAGAAATTTGGCATCAGGAAGGACGCCTCGCAAATCTTCGAACAGCCTATCAAACAGAACTTGAACATGTCTATCAAAACTGCGAACAGGATGACTGCAACGAGTCTTAGCCTGTTGGCCAGAGAATGAGCAGAGCCACAGGTCACTGTTCACTGCGCCTTGCGCACGACTCATGGTCTCAAGAACCTCTTTGCCGCTCAGCCTCAAGAATGGAGAGATAGTTTCATAAACCATGTCAAACTCATCGATAATGGGTGACAGATGCGATTTCGCAAACTCATACCAAGCGTCGAAGCCTGGTGGCGGCTCTATACCGTATCGACGTTGGTATTCGTCATGAGCGGCTGTGTAGTTCTGGGACTGCTTCAAAACTAAACCTTCGAAGTCTGCCTTGGCGTTCTTGATCAAGACTTCTACTGGATGCTCTTGAGAGTAAAGTAGTGAGGATTGTGAGTTTTGAATGGTAAGCTCATTGGCAATGTACGGCATCAAAGGTATAATCAAATCAGCCCAAAGGGTCGACTTCGCTTTTGCTTGCCTTGGAAGCATGTGGATGACCTGTCCAAGGGCAAGGAAAGATGCTATAACGTGCGACAGAGCCTGAGTTCCCGAAGACAGCGTGAAGAAATTGCGGGCGGATATGGTGCTGAATGTTCCTGTCGTAGTAGCAGTATGTCAGGATGAACGTCGAGTCTAGAAGATTGATAAGCATCATGTGAGTCTCATGGTAGAGAATGCGGCATACTGTTTCAACCACAAAATACCAACGTAAAGCCTTGGTCAAGTCCAACATAATCGTAGCTGAAATGTTGCTTTCCGGAAAGTTGTATGCGGAAGTCTCCACTCCCAATATCATGGTCAAAACAACCACAATGCGCAATGATATAGGAACGATTGCATTCCCAACATCAAAAGGTGGAAGGAATCGAGTGCTCTTATAGGTCCTCGGAGAGAGAATAACGTAGATGGCTAGTAGAGCAGCAACTGGAATCAACGATAGAGCGTATCCTCGGAGATCTCAATCTGACAGGGTAACGATACAAAATAGAGCAGTCGATATTGTGCCTCGGACGGTACTCGAAATGAGAAAAAGGAACCGTGATGCAGGCCTTTCAGAAGTTTGGAGCTCTGATCCAAGATATTTCTGAGCTACTAGAAATAATGGAGTCAATGCTGGCTACGTTTATTAGCTTAGTAGACTCTCTGTTCACCTATGGGAACTACTTACGAAGAATGCAATTATGCCGTTTTCGGATTTGCAAAAAGAAGATGCAGCAATGCCCAAAGCCACTATCCATAGTGATGCTGCAGATACGAGCCGACTGTCAAGATTGGTAAAAGGAGTTATTCTCGAGAATTTGCTAGCGTCTGGTGGTTTCGCAATTCTGAACCAAATTGGCAATAATATCCAGGCCAGCATCTCGGAACAGAGCTCGGATTGCCTAGAGAACAGGCGTTCCGTCAGTACGCTGCATATCAGGGCCGCTCCAGCCGACCTAGTGACCGGATCAATGTGGTATATTTGCAGCTTCCACATTCTCCGAATTGAAACCCAGAGAACTTTATGTGCACCCCAAGTGATAGTTGTTAATCGAAAATCCCTCTCCCTCTGTCATTCAGCCTTACATCACATGATATTACTTCACGTGAGATTCTGCAATTACAACAGTCCGGCCAACAGTAATACAAACTAGAAAAAGGTCCCCAAAGGGGCCAGGTCAGGGTCCACTTCGCTATGCCGATCATCTTCAACCAATCCCGCCATGTACTGTACACGTATCAGTTCCTCTTCTGTATTTAAGTGCATTTGAGTGCAATATGGATTTATGAGTGTGAATAGATATTTGTTATGGTAACATCAGTACCTAAGCCCTGAGTCATAATAACTGTACGTTATCCGTGAGAGTGCATACTTAGGGCTTTATTCTAGGGAATTGTTATTTGGACCTCACGCTAGTTATTTGGACCTCACACTATACTAATATAGGAAGGTAAAACCAGTCAGGTGATCATCAAACCGCGCTAGTAAACCCCTTTCAAACGCATATATACGATATCCAATATAAAAACTGCATTCTAAAGCTCTATAAAAAGTGCTTAAAATGGACGATTATCTTGATGATTTTGAGATTACTTTCTCTGATGAGTCAGAGCCTGAGGATGAAAATGAAAACAATGATGTTACTATCCCGGCACCGCCTGTATATCAGTCATTCAGCTCAGCTGACGAGGCCTTT